>SNQJ01S0091021.1:30809-61208 GCA_010110895.2 Picea sitchensis | reverse complement strand
GTTATTATGCAACCTCTTTTGAATGTGAAGAGGGGCTCTTTAGGGCACAATTAGGTCTTTGACCAGCCCCCCCACGCGGATTGAGCTCTGATTTGGTGTCAAATCGACTTGGGAGCTGATCCATTAGTGGTTGGGAGGCCGACTAGTTCCATAAATGCGCCGTTTGGCAGGCGCGTGGGTTTTTCACCCCACAGCCGTGCATATGCGCTCCCTGTACGAATATGTTACGCGCGCGCGCGCGCCCAGTGGGTGCAAAGCGCCTTGTAATTTTTGGCCATTTTGTATAGTTTTGACCCTTTTGTTGTGCTATGGAATTAACCTTGTGCCACAAATGATTGTTTTTCTGTGTTGATGATGCAGAGTTCTTGTCGCCCTGTGTGGACGAAATTTCAGTGATAACAGTGCCATTAGAATTTTTAGTACGAAGCTTGCGCATAGTAGCAATCACACAAATGACAGTACAAGGCGCAGTACAGGAGAGACTGAATCAATTACTGACCATGGAGGAAGATAGAATCTTGGAAAAATTCCACCAAGAAGTTCAGAAAGCAAGAGACAAAGCTTGGCATGATAGACACATCAAGCAGAAAACGTTCAAGGAAGGAGATCTAGTACTGATGTATGAAAGCAAATTGGTTCAGCACTTAGGCAAGCTCAGAATGGATTGGTTAGGACCGTATGAGATAAAATCTATCACAGATAGAGGATTAGTACAATTAATAGATCCAGCAGGCACAGAACTCAGAGGAATGATCAATGGGATCCGAGTGAAGCTGTAAAGGGACAGTCAACCATCCACCACGCAGTAAAAAAAAAAAAAATTGAAAAACAACAAAAAGGAAACAAAACTAAAGAGGGCAAAGTGTGCCAGATTTAGAAAGGCCACATGAATTTAGAAACACAAATTCAACAAGGAGAAGAACAACGATTACATATAAAGGGAAAGAAGTGGTAAAAGGAAAGTCGGCAAAAGCTGGATGACAAGACAACACTAGGTAGAATTAAAGGACGACAAGGATCGATGGGACATCACATTAATTGCACCAACTAGAGATGACAAAGAAAGAGTAATGGCAAGTAAAAAATAGAAGGAGATGCATTGAATCAGTAATCAAGGTGCATTAAACCCAAAACTGAGGAAGCATCCTTGATAAGCTTCATGGGAAAGCCATACAACACACGGACGGAGAGCCCATAGTATATTCACGAAGATAGAGCAGACAGATAGTGACAGAGGCTAGAGAACATAGAGTGAGTGCACAGAGATCACCAAGACCATCTGAGTCCAGTAGACACTTGACATTCACCGCCATGGCACCGCCCAAGCAAGCAGAAGAAAGTCAGACCACTAAAAGAACCAGAGTTCAAACCATGTCTCGAGGACCGGTGGAAGAAGGTGAACAACAATCATCGAAGATCATCAATATCGATGAAAGCCCATCCCCAGAGACGATACCGATGAATCCCACACCGATACTGGAAGAAATTCAACAGCTAGAAGCAGAGGCCATGAAAGTAGATATGCCAACAACGGTGCAGGAGCCTCAAAACCAGGAAGCATAAACCCTAAAGGAGGTACAAACAGAGAGCACCAACATAGACCTGGAAGTTAATGGAACAACGTAGAATCCGGAAGAAGCAATGGAGCCAGATGAGTCTCATACAACCATCTCAGAACACCGAGTAGGGGAGACCGTTGAAGATGTCTCGGATTGGCTGGAATGGCTTACAGAGGAGCAACCAGAAGCTGCTGGAACTTTGAGCCAGCCACCACAACAGAAAGACAAGATACAGATACCAAGCTCACCTCGCAAGAAACCTGTAGCAAAAATTGTTTTACTACGCATACCAACTGGAGTATAGGGAGGACCAACGATACTGGGCCATGTCAAGAAGCTCAAATATTCCAACCACGATATAACAGACGAAGCCAACTTTTCGAAACTTGCACAAAGGGTCTTTATACAGACCATAGGCACAACTCAAGTTGGAGAAACAATTAACTAGCTATTGGTTTTATCGATTCCCTTCTCAGGTTATCTAAGTTATTGACCCAGGGTTCATGTCATTCAAGTTCCAACAAAGCCTCTAACTATCATCCCTCCTGGTAAACCAGAAGGCAACGCAACGCCTTGAAGGTACTGCGCAGTCTCACCCTCGATAGCTAAATATGGGTGACTGTAAGACTCGGGTGTTTACAGTCTAGGACATAGTAGGGGATAAATGGTTTCTTGATTAAGGACCTGTTCTTCGAACTGTTACTGTAATCTACTTGTTCCTAGGAATCGCATGCATACAATTTAAAATATAAAAAGATTCTATCAATGCATATGGTTATTCATCAATCATAATCATCTATTTCTGAAAGAAGTTAAAGATAAGAAAACATTCAACACATTACACAAATATTACCATGGTTCACCCCTCCCAGGATATGTCCACAAAGATCTGGCTCTTGGCTCTTTTATTGTAGTAGTTCTTGATTTCCTTGTGCTGCGCGCTTACAGTTCTCTGCAAAAGTCAGTAAGATCTATGTGAGGCGAACTAGATTGCACCAGGCTCCACAACTTGCGGTCTAATCCTTATATCTACCTTCCCTCATATCTTTCTTTCTCAATAGCTTACAAAACTCGGTTCATACAATTCAAAAACCTTTGTGTATCACCAACAACAATCCTCGGAAAAATCACTCAATAACAATCGCAATCCTCACAAAAACTAACATAAAATCGACAATGACAACAACAACCAACAATAGCCAACCTATCTGATACTTGTGTATCTATATTTATACATTTTGGGCTCTTCAGCCACTTATAGAATGTTACCAAAACCCTAACCCTTCTTATGCTAGGTTTTTCTCTCATGTGTGTGTTGTTCTTCCTCCAGCTGTCGCTTTCCTCTATGCACGCTTTCTTCCGTTCGTCCATTCTGATCCTTTGCCAGTTGTCACTTGAGTTTCCTGCATGCTTTCTTTCCCATGATATTCCTTCTTTCCACTTCGGCCTGGTGCCAATAGGCCCCCAACACTGACATGTGACTCGTCCTGAGTCACCTAATTGTGTTTTGCTTCCTCGATCTCCTTAGTGATCATTTGGAACTTCTCCTACGGTTTTGTTTCTTTTGTCAGTGCCTGCGTGGTTTTCTCCTTGATAATATTGACTGTTTGCGCTGCTACTTCTTCAATTATCAGTCCTGCACATTCCAGTTGAGTCCTTGTTGATTGTGTTCTGGCTTCTTCTGCCTACTCCAATACTGTTGCTATCTATTCCTGTAACGATTCTATTTGAGCCTGATGCTCCTATTTCTGTATTTGTGTAGTGAGAAGTTCTACCTGCAACTTCTTTAATCATTGTGTCCCCTTGAATCGTTCTAGGGTTGGGATGGTTTTCTGTTGCTGCTTGAATTCTTGGATCATTGCATTGATCCTTTCCTCCTCCTTGTCCCATTGTTGGACCTGTGGGTCCTCTTCCAACTTTGTCCAGAGTTGTGCTGCTTTATCCAGCAAGTCGACTGCTGTGCTGACCTATTTTTCCAGCTCCTGTAGTTCACTGTTTCTTCCTGCTTCCTTTGTTCCTTTACTGTTGGTGGAGTAGTTGGTCTAATCTATCCACGGAGAGTCTCGATCTCCTTCTAGTATTGATCAATTTCCTGCACAATCTGATTGATCTTCTCTACTACTGGGAGTTCACTTCCTTGCATAGTAGTTGGAAGTTTCCCGAAAATGTTTTCTACCCTGCATTCCAACTCATTCCTACGTTCCTTTTCCTCCTACATTTCAGATTTTTCTTGCGCATAAATTGTTTCCAGTGTTTCCTACTTCTTTGTTGCTTGTTGTAGCTCAATCGTGTTTTTCTGTGCTTGAGAATGTATCTCATGGTTGACGCTAACCTGCAATTGGTATAAGGCCTTTGCTGGCATCCACGTTAGTACCAATTAGATCTAATCCAAATCCTTTAGTGGTGTCTATCCCACAATCTCATCTATTTGTAGCATGCTTGGATTTATGTAAACCGTGGAATGTGTTTTTGGAAGAATTGATTCGCGTTCTCCTACCTCCATTCTTTCTGTGGTCCATGCACTCGATGGCTCTATGCCTCTGCTGCTACTTGTAATCGGGCTTCTCTAAATTTCTTCAGGAGTTGCCCCATTTCTGCCAGCTTCTTCTGTAGTTTGTCCCTGTGGTGCTCTGCATGATCAAAGTCCTCTATGAGGCAATCCTGAACCATTCTAGAAATCATCTTTCCATCGTCCTTTATGATTGTGTATTCTGGTGGTGGTCATTGTGCCTTTGATTTCTTGTGCACACCTATTTCCTATATAATTGGTCGCTTAGTTCCCCTTGATTCCTCTGTGACGGGGTTCGTCACAGTTTCCTGTGCTTTCTCAGTCGAGTTCTGCTATTTATTGGTTGGTTGAGGGGTTTATGTTCTCCCCTTCTGGTTCCCTGGCTTCTCTGAGCCACCCTCTATCTGAGTTGGCTTATTTTGGCCCATTATTGGTTTCTTGGGTATTGGGACTTTTGGAGGTTGTGTTTCCGGCTACGGAGCCCCTCCTTCTGTTGTTTGTCCCGGTACTTCTCTGGGTATGGTTGGGATCTTCCATTCATTCAACCAATCGTGGATGATCATGTCGATGTCTCCCTTGGTGACACAGTAGTGCATCTGTAGCCATTGTTTGTGTGGGTCCTGTCTTGGCTGTATCCATATGGCTTGTCGCCTAGCCCATAAATTGGTGATGGCCCTGAATCGCGTGACAGCCTCTGGTGTTATCCTCCATGCTTGATGGATTGCTTCCTACATTTCCCGTAGGTAAGCTTCAAATATAATTCCATTTTCCTTCTTATGCCTGGCCAGTGGCGCGGATTTCAGGACGCGATATCTCACTCCTCCTAGTTGTGGTGTGGTACAGAAGGTGATGTAGTCTGGTTCTTTCCATCCCATGAAAGCAATGAGAGTAAGCAGCCAAGAGTAGTGAAATTTTGTACCTTCTTCCTACGCATCTTTACAGTCAATTTGGAACAAGTTTGAGATATATGGCGCCCAACTCTTGAAGGTGCCTTCTACGCACTGGGTTGCGACTGCGATAACTCATGCCGGTACTTCATCTTTATAGAATTTCCTTAGTAGTTTGCATGCTAAGATCTTGGCTCCCAGTTGTATCGTGGCATCGTTAATTCGCTTTATTATAATGCCTCTCGTTCCCCTGTCAGTTCCATATTTCTTCTTTGTTTCCTCTGCTAATTCTTTTTCCTTGGACTTGTCGTCCAGTATCAGCACGGGATCCATACCTCGGATAGGTAATCCTGTAATTTACACAATAAGTTCAATGGTTATGGAGATAGGTTTGTCCATCCATACATCCCCTCCATGTGTGACTGCTAAAAATTGTTTGACGCATGCCGACGCATATTGGCCTCTGCCAAAGTGTGGTAGTTGCAACAATCCTAAGATTCCAGTTCTGTCTAGTCTGGCTGCCCATTTGCATGGCTTAGTGATAGTTCCTTTGAGAGGGTTCACGGTTATCATCTCCGTAAAGACTTGCAGTGCAAGCTCTGGATATTTTATTTCATCTGCTACGTCATGGTAGGAAAACTTGAGCTTTCTGATGTGACCCAATAGCCGTGAGGTCACCTCTATTCCCTCTGGTGTGCACGATAGCACAATGTTGGGAGCTGGTTTCTTTTAAGGCGAGCTCAGTATCTGAATCTTGTCTTCCGGCTATGTTGGCTGGTTCGAAGTTCCAGCAAATTTTGATTGCTCATTTGCTATATATTCTTCCCAAGCCTTTCCCATTTGACCAGTCATGTTGGTCGAAAATAAAAATTCTGGGATGGGTATTTGTGGAACATCTAGTTGGACCTCTTCATTTGGGTTTTGTGTGCCTCCGTTTTTGTCCATTTACTGGGTGGTGTACCGCGCGGTCAGTAATAGACTATCCATGTATAGCTTTAGCTGGCTCCCATTGATCATTCCTCTGAGGTCTGCACCTATTAGATCTTTCATCTGTACAGCTCCTCCATCCATGACAACTTTTACCTCGTATGGTCCTAGTCAATGCATTCTCAGCTTCCCTGGGTGTTGCAGTGATTTACTATCGTAGATAAATACTAGATCTCCTTCCTTGAACATATTTCTCCTGATGTGGTAGTCATGCCATGCTTTGTCTCTCACTTTATGTACTTGTTGATGGAATCCTACCAAGATTCAGTCTTCCTTCATTGATAGTAATTGATCTAGTCATTCTTAGACTGCGCCTCATTCTGTCATTTGTGTGATAGATGCTACACGTAGACTAGGTATTACAAATTCTAACAACACTACTGCTTCTTGACCATAGACCAGTTTAAATGGTGTGTGACCTGTCAACTTTTTGCATGTGGTTCTATGCGCCCATAGTACTACTGGTACCTTGAGATCCCAATCGTCCTTGTTGATGTTACATATATTCGTGAGGGTGTTCTCTAGAATTTTGTTGAAGGCTTCTACCATGCCATTAGCCTGTAGGTGATACAATGTGATTTTTTGGTGATGAAATTCAAACTCTTCAAGCATCGCTCAAGTGGTGTTGTTGATGAAGTGTGTTCCTTGGTCGCTCATCAAAATTCTTGGGCACCCAAATCTAGTAATTACCTGTTCGAAAAGAAAGTGGGCAGTTGTCTCTGCACTGCAATATTTTACTGGTACGGCTTCCGCCCATCTCATTAAGTATTCCACCACGATGATAATATATTTCACCCCTGTTCTCTTGGTGGGTGGGTTAATGGGTCCCACAAAGGCTATTGCCCATTTTTCAAATGTCTGAAGTGTCACTTGTGGTCGTAGTGGCATCTCATCCCTTCTGTTGGGTTTGCCGGCCTATTGACAGACATTGCATTGCTGAAAATATTCTTTCAAATCTATATGTATCGTTGGCCACCATGATCCTGTGCATAGTACCTTCTATGCGGTAGCCTTTCCTGCATAGTGCCCTCCTACTATTCCTTCGTGGGTTTCTACTAAAATTATTGGTCATTCGTGGTCTAGTATGTATCTTCGTAAGATGCTATCTGCGCTCATTTTGTATAGATTCCCTGCAATCAATTGATAGTCAACTGCATGGACTACTAGGTTCTTCTTCTATGCGGTGGTATATCCTTGCATCGCAATACTTGTACTCAAGTACTAGATGATCTCTGCGAAGTAATTGTTAGGGATTTGTACTAAGAAGAGCTGTGCATCTGGAAATTTGTCTTCCAAATTCATTGGTTCCTCTCCGTTTGTGACCCTCGATAGGTGGTCAGGCCCTGCATTTAGTTTCCCTGGTTTGACTATTACCTCGAAGTCAAATTCTTGAAATAGCAGTAACCATCGACAGATTCTCCCCCCCAACACTGGCTTGTTAACTAGGTATTTCAGGGCTGAGTGATATGTAAACATCTTAAAGTTTTTTCCCAATAGGTAATGCCTATATTTCTATAGTGCACAAACCATAGATAAACCTTCTCTTTCCGTCGTGTTATAATTTTGTTCTGATTTTGATAATTTCATGCTTGTGAATGTTACCGGGTGATCCAAGTCTCCTTCTTCTGGTTGCGCTAAAATAGCTCCAAGTGATATGGTTGATGCATCTACATGTACATGGAATGTCTTCTCCCAGTCTGGAAATCCCAATATTGGTACGGTGACCATCTTTTCCTTTAGAGTATCCAGACCATGTTGGCACTCATCATTCCATTGATACTTGGTATCCTTTCTTAATAGTTTTTCCATAGGCACTGTAATCTACACGTAGCCTTTGATGAATTTCCTGTAATATCCCATATGTCCTAACGTTTCTCTTAGTTGGCAGACCATTTTTTGTGCTGGTAGGTTAACAATGATTGCGATTTTGGTTGGATCCACTAATAAACCTTGTTTGCATACTATGTGTCCAAGTAGTATCCCAAATGGTGTTCCAAATATGCATTTCTTAATATTCAATGATATTTGGCACTATCTACATCATTCTAATATCAGGCGTAAATCTTCCACATGGTTTTTTAACAGGCTATAAATCGTCAAATCATCCAGGTATACTTCAAGAAATTGGTGGATGAATTCCTTAAATGTTTCGATGACCACTCTGGAGAATATTGCAGGTGCATTCTTCAGTCCGAACGGCATGACTGTATATTGATAAGATCCCCATTCTGTTGCAAATGTGGTCTTGTGTCTATCCTCTTGTTCTATCTTAATCTGATGATATCCCGAGAATCCATCGGTGAATGAATAGGCTTCGTGTCCTCATACGTTCTCGAGTACTTCATCCGTGAATGGTGTGGGGAATGGGTCATGTAAGCAGGCATCATTCAAATTCCTCAAGTCGACACATATCCTTATCCCTCTTCCATGTTTCTTGTCTTGTACTACCATCGGGCTTATCCATTCTGATTCATCGATTGGTTCGATGATGCTGGCCTCGAGCATCCTGTCGATATCATCTTTAATTTTTTGTTTATAGATGGGGTTCGGTCTGTATGGTTGTTGTTTAATGGGTCTTGCATAAGGTCTGAGTGGTATCTTCATTTCTCCTAATTCTATGGCTATTCCTTTCATCTCTGTAAAGGTCATGGGAAAAAGTTCACTGTATTCGCGCAATAATTTTGTGATGCTTTCTAGTGTCTATCAGTCCCAATAATCTCCAATGCTGGCCATTTTGGGCTGCTCGTCAGTCCCTATGTTAACCTTCTTGATCTTGATTGGTGCAAAGATGAACTCTAATTCTAAGTGTGGTCCTTCAACCTCTCTCTTGCCTTCGACTTCTTGGATCTGAATATTGCACGGATCATCTTCATCTGGTGCTTCTTCCTGTACATGGTAGCATGATAGCAGTTCCTTGACTGTCTACTTATTTCGATGTTGTACCTCTGTGATAACTTCCACTTCTGATTCTGTAATGAATATGACATCTCTTATCGATTTCAGGGCTATGTCTATGTTGGGGTTCTCATGCTTGAATGAGAAAGTGACTGTAAATTTCTGTTGGAGTGTTGCCCATGTCTTGGTTCCTTTCCGCATTTCCTGGTCTATATACTAATTTGTTGGTATGCCTCCTAAAGTATGAATGAAGTAGTGAGCCCATTCTTCTGGTGGCATCATTTTCCATAGTGTTTTATACACCTCCAAGTGTTCTGTTGGTATTCCTAGTCCATCATATTTTTGTCTGTTGTTCCATATCTGTTCTGCGTTGAACCTTATATGCAATAATCGTTTGCATTGGTACCAATCTGTGATAGTCTATTTCTGCGCAGCCCACCATCTTGCGGGTGTAGCCTTTAGTGCTAAATCTAGTGCTAATAGCCTCTAGTTCTCTAATACTTCATCTTTGTATTGTGTCAAGAAACTTTCCAAATCATTTAGTCCGTGAAAACTGGGTGGTTCTCTAATTTCTATGCGAAGCCATCTTACTGCGCGGTCAATTCTTGCACACCTTCTTGTGGATACTTTGTGTAATCTTTGCTGCCAGTTTTCTAACCCAGTGTCTGAGTCTGTTGTGCATGAACTAATGCTCCACCAACTAAGTACCATGTCTGCAATTGGTTTTATATAATCTGCATCGCACGTAGTTGTTTTGTACAACTGGCCGATTTTGTCTAGATCCAGGCAAGTGGGTTCTACGAACCTCTCGCCTTTTGATGGGTCGAGTGGGGATATAACCCTGTAGTCTCCCGACTCAAATGTCATTTTTCTGGTTTTCAAGTTAATTATGGCCCGGTTGTCGAATGCCCAATCCAGACCAAGTAGCACTGGGTAAGGTGTTGTACCGTCTACTATTTCGATGACTTCAAATTCTGCCTTAGTGTGCACACCATCCAGATCTACGGTTACTCCTTTCAGTCTACCTATTGGTAGGACTCTATGTTGATTTTCTAGCTTTAATTGAATAGTTGAGTATCCCAGTGTAGGTTCTCCCATGCATTGCCATGTGGTTTTTGGTAGTAAGTTCACTTCGCATCCTAGATCTAGTATAATATCTCCCATGTTGAAATCCCCAATGTTAGCATTGATTCTAAATTCTCTACTTGTTCTTCTTCTTGTGTGTAGGTGGTTGACAGTTTTCAATTCTGGCCTTTGTTCATTCTTGTAGTTACATTTCTCTTGGATATTTTGCAATACTTTGATAGATGATGGATCACTTAACATTTTGATGCATGATTGCAAGAAGTCTTTGATAGTACTTACTTGTTCCTTAGGTTGTATTATGTTGGTATGGTCCAGTGATGGCGGCATGTCATATTCCAGAGCTTCCTTGTTCTCTTGCACAGTCAACGCTATGTCCTCCTTCTAGAATTCTTGTCGGGCTTCTGTAAAGATCTACTTTTCCTTTTGCGTGTCGAACTGCTTCTTGGGGTTAGGGTTCTTCTTTACCCATTGGTTCTGCGCTGGGTTCTGTTGAGATGCATCGTTTACTGTTTTGGTTCCTCCTCTAGTGACTATGTTGATGTTCCATCCATCATCTCTTGCATCGGCTGAAATCCACTGAATATTCTGGTTATTTTGGTTTATTTTTTCCTGGATCTTTATGAGTAGTATCGGACATTCCTATGTATCGTGGTCCAAAGCATGACAATACATACAAGTTGTTGGTGGTAGTGGGAATTCCCGTGCATAATGTCCTAGTTGTTGGCAATTGTGACATGTGACTGGTCCTCTCCCACGTTTGAAACCTCCTCTGGCTCATCCTGCTCCCCTATAGGTTGCATGATCACCTCGTGGCACGTTATATTGTGGTTCGTGATTATACTTCGCTGTATTGTACTGGGGCTGTGCTGGGTTGTACTGCAGTTGCGCATTATTATAAAGTTGTTGTGTAGTATTATACTATTGTTGCACAGTGTTGTATGGTGTCGGGGCTTGAGTGAACTGTGGTGCTTCCTACCCAGTCATCATTTCTGCCTGTACCCTGTATGCATTTGAGTTTCTTTCCCACATCAGCTCCATAGTTCTACAGTCTTTGTCATCGTGGTCGACTGAATTGAAAAATGTGCAGTATGAGTTCATTGGGACTGTTTGGTATTTCTGCATCATCATGCAATGGTAAGGGTCATGACCCGGTTTCTTGTAGATTTCGCACCATAATCCCCCTTGTAGTAGTGGGTTTGGCCTCCCTGTTTCCATATATTATGCGAACGTTGGACATTCATTTTTGTGGTGTGCTATTTTTCTGCATGTGGTACACCAAACGACTTCTTGTTTGTCCTTCTTCTTATTCTGGTTCAGCTGAAATGTTAATTTCTTCAAATCTTCTTTCAGTTATTCAATAGCCAGGTCCGTCTGCTAGTACTGATTGTCTTCCAATTGCAAGGCTGCCTACAGAGCCTCTGCTTGTGTCTAAAACTTTTGTTGTCATAGTGGATATTTCAAGTGTGGGAGCAGTGAGTTGACAAACAGGTGACGATGTTGCATCTCGGTGATAAGGTATTTTAACTTCCCTTTAAATCGCTTGAATCTTTGATTAATCTCCCATACCGATTCTCCTATTTTCTGTCTTATCTCGATCATCTCGTTCATGTACTGATCCTCTGAGCTTGGCTTCTGGAACTCATTAATTAGTAGTTTCTTAATGTCATCCAGTGTCCTTGTCATCTCGAGAGCACTGTTCGTGTCTAGAATCGTGTACTGGTCTAGTGCGCGGTCTGTTAACGTGATCGCTAGTTGCGCGAGTTTGGTGTTGTCAACAGTCATCTTCTTTGCTTCCCAGATCTTGGTGCAAATGAATAGATTCTTTTCAGGGTCTTCTGCTGCTTCTCCTCGAAACTTTGGTAATCTAATAGTAGGGTCATGTCCTGCCATTCTAAGTACTTAACTACTACCTCCTCCGCACGATGTGGATACTTGACTAAGATTACTTGAACTGGCTCCTCCAGTTGTCGCTCCTTGTGTAGATGTGCTTCTTGCTGTCAGACTTCCTCCGAACTTTGGTTGCCTAAACAGTGGTTTTCTTTGTGGTGTATTGGTCGCACATGTGTTTATGGGTTCCACACTGACATTGATATGAAAGGGGTGGCTGTCTTCTCCTCCCTTTATTGGGCCTCTTGTTTTCCTCTCATAGGTGGCATGCAAGATTTCCTCAATCTACTCTACATCCCAGAGATCCTCTACCTCTTCCTCATCACTTTCCAAGCCATTCCTTTCAACTACGGATCTCTTCTTGGTGTTTATCTTATATTGGTAGGGTGCTCCGCTATGTGTCATTCCCAATGACGCCAAGATCCACTTGAGCTGGTCATCATCCATCGAGATCAGGTTCAAGGGTTCCTCTTCCTTCTTCTCTTTATCCTGCCCTCCTTCCATTCCTCCTCTTTTTGTTAGTGCTTGCACCCTTCCCCCATGCGCGCAGGGAAGTTTAACTGTCTGATTCCATTGTCATTACACCTTTTTTATATAGAAATATCTTCATAGAAGTATACAGGGATCGAATATACCTCCCTCTGGGTCCTCGTAGAAATTCTTGCTCGGCTGCGCTATATGACTTTGTTGTGTCTACCGCAAACTCTGTGATGAATGCTGCCATAATATTGTCAAGACAAAAGTCTATTACACGAGTGAATTTGTTGTTCACCTGTTGTAGCTGTTGAATCTGTACTAGATTCCAATCTAGCTATTGAATCCAGTTTGTCAGGTGATTATCTGTTAACCTTATGATCCACTCCTATAGTAGATGCGAAAAATCACAGAAAAAGATTTTGTGTAAATCCGTAAACATGTATTTATCTAGGTATCTTCCTGGTGTCATTCTAGGGTTTCTATTGTTTTTGTGTGCAAATTCTAGCTCTTTAGTTCTCAACCAGCCCTCGATTTCTTCTCTCATGGGGTTCCATGGTCTCCACATTCCCTTCTAACGGCTCATTGCTTCTTCGATGGTTCTTTTTCACTCTATCTCATCTACTCAGTCCTATCTGTGTTCCTCTCAAGACGACAATGGAACCATTTTTTGGTTTTATCGATTCCCTTCTCGGGTTATTTGAGTTATTGACCCAAGGTTCATGTCATTTGGGTTCCAATAAAGCCTCTAACTATCAGCCCTCCTGGTAAACTAGAAGGAAACACAGTGCCCGAAAGGTACTGCGCAGTCTCACCTAAGATAGCTAAAGATGGGTGACTGTAAGACTCAGGTGTTTACAGTCTAGGACAGAGTAGGGGATAAATGGTTTCTTGATTAAAGCCCTATTCTACGAACTGTTACTTTAATCTACTTGTTCCTAGGAATCACATGCATACAATTCAAAATATAAACAGATTCTAATAATGCATCTGGTTATTCATAAATCGTAATCATCTATTGCTGAAAGAAGTTAAAGATAAGCAAACATTCAACACATTACACAGATATTACCATGGTTCACCCCTCCTGGGCTACATACACAAAGATCTGGCTCAACCATTTGTTGATTTTATAGATTCCCTTCTCGGGTTATCTGAGTTATTGACCCAGGGTTCATGTCATTCGGGTTCCAACGAAGCCTCTAACTATCATCCCTCCTGGTAAACTAGAAGGCAAGGCAACACCCAGAAGGTACTGCGTAGTCTCACCCGAGATAGCTAAATATGGGTGAATGTAAGACTCATGTGTTTACAGTCTAGGACAGAGTAGGGGATAAATGGTTTTTTGATTAAGGCCTTATTCCATGAACTATTATTGTAATCTACTTGTTCCTAGGAATCGCATGCATACAATTTAAAATATAAACAGATTTTAATAATGCATCTGGTTATTCATCAATTTTAATCATCTATTGCTTAAAGAAGTTAAAGATAATAAAACATTCAACACATTACATAGATATTACCGTGGTTCACCCCTCTTGGGCTACATCTATAAAGATTTGGCTGTTGTCTCTTTTATTATAGTAGTTCTTGATTTCCTTGTGCCGCGTGCTTACAGTTCTCCGCAAAAGTGGGTAAGATCTATGCGAGGTGAACTAGATCACACCAGGCTCCATAGCCTGTGGTCTAATCCTCAGATCTACCTTCCCTCATATCTTTCTTTCTCAACAGCTTACAAAACTTGGTTCATACAATTCAAAAACCTTCACGTATCACCAACAACAATCCTCGGAAAAATCACTCAATAACAATCGTAATCCTCACAAAAACTAACATAAAATCAAGAATGACAACAATAAGCAACAATAGCCAACCTATCTGATACTTTCGTTTCTATATTTATACATTTCAGGCTCTTCAACCACTTACAGAATGTTACCAAAACCCTAACCCTTCTTATGCTAGGTTTTTCTCTCATGGGTGTGTTGTTCTTCCTCTAGCTGTCGCCTTCCTCTGTGCACGCTTTGTTGTGTTCATGTGTGCTGATCCTTTGCCAGTTGTCACTTCATTTTCCTACACGTTTTCTTTCCCATGATCTTCCTTCTTTCCACTTTGGCCTGGTGCCAACACTAGCCATACTAGTGGGCAACTCGGTTGGAGAAAACAAGAATCTTAGGTCTATTGAACCTACCCCATTTTGGCAGAGGCCAGTATGCAACATCATGTGTCAAACAGTTTTTAACAGTCACACATGGAGGGGGCATATGTTTGGACAAGCCCATCCCCATAATGTTTAAGCTTATTGCACAAATAATAGGGTTACCAATTCGGGGTATGGATCTCGTGTTGGTTCTGGACGACAAATCCAAGGAGAAAGAGCTGGCAGAAGAAATGAAGAAGAAGTATGACACCACCAGGGGGACAAGAGGCATCATCATAAAATAGATCAACAACGCAGCCACACAATTGGGTGTGAAAATCTTAGCCTGCAAGTTGCTAAGAAAATGCCACAGAGAGGAAGTACCAGCTTGAGTCATTGCAGTTGCAGCCCAGTGCACAGAAGGCACTTCAATGAGATGGGCACCATGCTTATTGAACTTGTTCCAAGATGACTACAAATATGTGCAAGACCTAAGCACATAGTTCCAGTACTCATGGTTGATTACCTTAATAGCCTTCATGGGGTTGTGAGAACTAGGGTATGTAGTTTTTTGTACCAGACGAAAGCCAGCGGGAGTGAGGTATCTATTGCTGAGAGTCAGGTTGAATGTCAGGCATAAGAGGTAGAATGGGATCATATTTGAAGCATACCTACATTACATGCAGGAAGCCATCAACAGACCGTGGAGAATAACACTAGAGGCTGTCGCGCGATATGCCAAAATCGATAATTTCCAGGCCACATGATAAACAATGTGGATACAAGAAAGGATGGATTCAGCTAAACAGTGGCTACATATTTGCTACTACATCACAGAGGGTGATATCAACATGGTCATCAAATAATGGCCCGACGAATGGAGGATCCCAGCCATGAACTGGGAAGTGTCACAAAGAACAACAGAGGAAGAGGCAGAGAAGGGAGAAACATAGCCTCCAGAAATCCAAGTGCCCAAGAGACCAAGAATGGGTCAAGGCAAGCCAACACAGACAGATGAAGGGAAATAGAAGATAAGAAACCAGAAGGGGAAAAAGGAGAATACACAGCCGACCAAGGAACAACAAAAACAGGCTGAGGGAGCACAAGAGACTGCCTCAAATACCAACACACAGGAACCAGGGGGAAGTAAGAGACCAGTCACGTAGGCAGGAGGCGTGCGCAAGAAATCAAAGGCACAACAAGCATCACCAAACTATACAATCATGAAGGATGATGGGGAAATGATCACCAAAATGGTCTAGGATTATCTAACAAAGGACTTTGACCATGCAACACATGACAGGGACAAACTCGAAAAAGAGTTGGCGGAAATGGGGCAGTTCCTCAAGAAATTCGGGGAAGTCTAGATAGCAAGCAGTAGCAGAGGCATAGAGCCATCAACATTGTAGATAGAAGGAAGAGTGAAAGAGGAAGATCGACAGTCAGACAAAGGGATATTGCAGCCACATGTAATATTCCATATCAACCCCATCATGCTGCACATGGACGAAATTGTGGGGCAGACACCCTTGAAATACTTGAGCTAGATCCAACTTGTTTTGACAAGGATACCATCATGGGCATTACACAGGTTGCAGGTGAGCGTCAACCACGAGGTACAGTCTCATGCACACAGAGACTTAATTGAATTGAAGCATGCAACAAAGAAACAAGACAAATTGAAAATAGGCTATGAGAAGGCCAAATTTGAGACCGTGGAGGAGAGGGAGTGCCTACAAGGGTTGGAGAAGAAAGTGATAGGAACTTATGAGAATATTCCACAAGTCGTGTAGAGTGATGAAATCACAACTGCAGAAAAGATTGATCAGAATGCGTAGGCAATTGATCAATATCAAAAGGAGATCAAGAATCTTTGAGAACAACCCACACCAACCACTCCACCAGTAGTCAAGGAGCAAAGGAAACAGGAAGCAACAACGCAGCTGTAGGAGATAGAGTAATAGGTTAACACGGCAACTGACTTGTTTGGTAAAACAACACAACTTTGGACAAGGTTGGAGGAGGATCCACAGGTCCAACGGTGGGACAAGGAAGAAGAAAGGATCAATGCAACAATAAAAGAGCTCAAGCAAAAGCAGAAGACCATACCAATCCTAGAACAATTCAAGGGGATGCAAGAGATGAAGAAGATGCAGGCAAAGCTCATCACTATGCAAACGCAGAAATAGGAGCGTCAGGCTCAAATAGAGCCATTATAGGAGAAGGTAGCAGAAGTACTGGCATAGGCAGAGGTAGTTAAGACAAAGATAACACTGACCTAGGCAGAATGTGCAGGATTGACCAGTGATGAAGTGGTAGTCCAGGTAGTGGACACAATCAAGGAGAAGACTGCGCAAGTGCTGACACAAGTAGCAGACCTCAAGGAAAATTTTCAGATGATCACCAAGGAGATCTAGGAAGCTTAGAAAGATTAGGTGGCTTGGGACGTGCCACATGTCACTGTTGGGGGCCTGTTGATAGTAGGCCAAAGTGGAAAGAAGGATGGCCAAAGTGGAAAGAAGGATGATCATGGGGAAATAAAGCATGCAGAAACTGAAGTAACAGCTGGAGGGAAACACACCACGCGTGCATGCAAGAAAGAGTGCACAAGGAAAGGCACAACTGGAAGGAAGAACAACATGCATGCATGGGAGGAAGACCTAACATCGGTAGGGTTAGGGTTTTGGTAATGTATTGTAAATGACTGAAGAGCCCGAAATGTATAAATATAGATACGTAGGTATCACAGGGGGTTCCTTGTTTTTGCATTATTGTTCTATCATAGATAGGTACAAGTTGATGCGATATGTAATGTTGTTATGAACTATATTTTGTAAGTTGTTGAGCTAGAGGAGAGGAGAGAAGGAATATCTAAGGATTATATCGCAGGCTGAGGATCCTGGTGCGATCTAGTTCGCCTCATATAGATCTTACCCATCTGAGAAGAATTGTAAGCGCGCGATGCTGTAGATGAAAAATCATCATAATAAAAGAGCCAAGAGACAAATCAATGTGGACATAGCTCGGGAGGGGGTGAACCACAATAATATCTGTGTAATGTGATGAATGCATGCATGTATTTATCTTCTTTTCAGTAGTTAAGTGTTGTGCTTAATGAATGAATGAGTTATTACATTGCTATGGAATATGGTTGCACTGTTAAAGGAATAAATTGTTTAAGGTAATGCATATTCGTGAATACAGTAGATTTCAATCACAATTTATAGTAGTTGGCTCTAAATACTAATCTCATATCTCATACTCAATCTTGGGTTGTAAACACCTGAGTCTTACAACCACCCATTTAAATCTATCTCGGGTGAGACTGTGCAACGCATTCTGTGTGTTGTGTTGCCTTCTGGTTTACTAGGAGGGCCGATAGTTTTAGAGGCTTTGTTGGAAACCTGAATGACATGAACCCTGGGTCAATAAGCTCAGAGTAGAATAGAAGAAGAGTAAACCAACACGAGTTATTCAATTAGTTCAATTTAAATATAACGATGCAAGCTTATGTTGATGGATGGATTGGTCAAGATCCAAACAACAACCTCACTAGGATATGAATCCCCCCGCATTTTTATAGAGGTGATACTCCTCTATATGATCTGAAAGATATTATTGATATTCTTGAATATGACTGCCAAATGAGAGAATGCTAAACAAAAAATCCCAAGTCTTTATTGCTTTATTTTATATATGTAGGATGGTTCTTCATAACCAAATCTACTCTGCAATAGCTTCTTAACAATAAAAATATTGAAGAAAGGATTCAATCTCAGAATATATGCATTCTCAACATCATTTATACAACCATCTAAATCACATGCAAGTAGAGGATACATCCATATCTTCTCACAAGAAAAAGGATGAAGTGGTTTCGATCATTTCAGAGAACTTTAAATGAGTTCTGCATTCAAAACTAAAAATAATTTGATAGGAAAACTTCAAAAATATCANTCACATGCAAGTAGAGGATACATCCATATCTTCTCACAAGAAAAAGGATGAAGTGGTTTCGATCATTTCAGAGAACTTTAAATGAGTTCTGCATTCAAAACTAAAAATAATTTGATAGGAAAACTTCAAAAATATCATGCTCAAAGATCCCAAAATATGATAAATCATTAAAGTAATAACCCGAAGTAGTCCTTTGCGGAGTTTTATTCATAAATGATACTTAACAATACAAAACATCTAAACAAACCAATTGACTAATGCTTCAGAAACAAAGTTTTTCAAACACAAGGACTAAATTTCCATCAATCCAATAGATAATCCTGTCTTACATATGGAAGTCACATATATGGTTGTAAATACTCCATGATCTTGTGGAGAATAAGTCTTGGAAGAATACAAGAAAGACACTTAAAAACTCAACCTTATGTTTGGTTCAGAACTTCAAGCATAAAGCCTTGAGAAAAATAGTGTAGAAGAAGAATAATAATGAAGAAGATAAAGATCTTTATTTGTTGATCAGAAACTCGACTGCATGTTGATGGATGGACCCTTCTATTCTGATCTTATTCTCAGATAATGCAACCTTCTAATCCTTCTTTGATGATGATTGCTTCTTTTAAAAACGACTTTCAATGCTTTCTTGAAGTAGGTAGGGTTTTAGTCTTTCCACACACTTTTCTTCTTGGAATAACCACTTTTATTAATCCCTCATTGAAGTCTCATTAATTACTATGTATCATCTACATTTGTGCCTTGAAGTGGGGCCCATTTAATCTTTACTAAAAGTCATTAAATAAAATTTTATTTTCAAAACTTTTAATCGGTTGCCTTTTTAAAAAGTGGACTGTGTTTTAATTTTTTGAGAAATATATTTGATCTTTCAGCCATGGAAATAATTATATATGAAATATTCATCATATTATATTTCCAACAAGTCCTCCTGAGTGATATTTGGAGTTTTGGATCACAAGATATAAGCTCAGGAAGTCAAGGTACCAAACAGATTTATCAACAAACCATAAAAACATAGTTGACTGTTATTTCAATTTCTGAGAGAATCATGACCAATTTCACCTCTTGAAACCTATTTCATAATCTTCCGCATCGAATTACCTTTCCAACAAGGTATAATTTTCTGAAAACGGAGTTCGGGAGCTAAATATATTAGCTCGGGAAGTCAAAGACTCAACCACTGCCCATCGATTTTCGTGATCCAATCCTAGCCCTCCATCTCAATTCACTCTTTTCTTTTAAAAATGTCCATCCCACATTCATTGTGGTATTTAAGTGTGTAATTTATATATGGTAAAACTTACCATACATGCCATGTGAAGCATACAAAGACTATGGAAACTATGGTGGCTCGAAACTTAAGAAAATTCATGAATTAATTAAATATTTTGATAGCCCAGTCAACATCCACTAAGTGCCTAGTCGATGCCCAGTCAGTAGTGAGTCATCATCCATGTCATTTCCATGTTTCACTATATGATAGGTTTCCATAGTATTCCATGTGTCATGATTTCATTAGCTACCACATGTCATAGATTGATTAGTTGCGATGTGTCATCGTCCCATTGGATGCCATGTGTCATCCTCCCATTGGCTACCATGTGTCATCCTCCCATTGGATTATGTGTGTCATGGTATCATTGGTTAATATATCTTGGAAATAACTTAGGAAATAAGATAAATATGGGATATGGGGATAGGGATGAGAGGAGAGGAGGAAAGGAGGAGAGAGAAGCATACGAATAGGTGAGTGAAGTCGCGGGGATGGAGGGATAAGGGAGTGTGAACTTGTAGTGTATGGAGTGGAAGAGGGAAATAATTCTAAGTATGGATGGTTTATGGAGTGGAATAGGGGATTATGGGGAGGAGAGATGGAGGGATAAGGAAAACAAATCTAAGTATGGACAAGTAAGAGAGGGGAGAAAGGAGAACGTAGGGAATTTTGAAAAAGAAACTAAGTATGGAGAATAGGAAAGGGGAATTGGGAGAGTGGAGGATTTCAAAAATAATCTAAGTATAGAATATAGGAGTGAGGAGGGAGAGAAGGGAGGTGAGGTAGATATAAATATTTTCTAAGCATGAAAGAGAAGTATGGACATGTAAGATAGGAGAGGAAGGAGAGTGTAGAGAATTTTGAAAAATAAATTAAGTATGGAGAATAGGAGAGGGGAATTGGGAGAGTGGAGGATTTTGAAAATAATCTAAGTATAGAAGAGAGGAGTGAGGGGGGAGAGAAGAGAGGTGAGGGAGAATTTTTTTTTCTAAGTGTGAAAGAGTAGTATGGAGATAGGGAGATGAGAGTAAGTGTTTTATTGGAACCATGTTCAATTCTTGGAACCACATTATTTTCTTGGAACTCTCTTATTTCCATATTTCTCTCATCTCACATATCTCGTTATCTCTCATACTTGGTTCCAAGAATTCCAAGAACATAAGTGTCGTTCCATGACAATGATCATGGTTCCAAGATTTCTTAGTTCCAAGAAAAATTGGCTTTGCTTCATATGGAAGAAACGATATTTTGGTAGTTAGACAAAAACCTGTATATCTTGAGCATACAGACTGAGATTTTGAACTCAAAAAATGGGTGACGAAGCTGAGACTGAGGGATACACTGTGAGGTTATGATCATTCAAAATTTCTTTCTTCTGATATAAATTTTATTTATTTTCAATTTTTCCATGATCCAAATTGGATCCGATAAGAACAATTGGCTATCGACACAGGCTCTAAGATGATCAACATAAGAAAAGTTCAATGTTATGGATGAAGAAGGAGATCGACTTGTTGGCATGAAGGGCCCCATGCCATCATGATTGATGTCCAATTTTGTATGTAATGTATGTAATTATAGGTAGCATATTATTGTATAAAAGATATAATGAGATGTTCATAAAACCTTTTCCCAGTGGGAGAAAAGACAAACAAACAAAGAAATGAAGAAGAAATGGACTAGAGAGAAGTTGAAGCGTTGGGGATGTCTGACCTTCCAACTATCCTCCCAGTCGACTCAACATTGTATATCATGTTTCCCCACAATGAGAAAGGGGTTATTTGGCTGTGAATAAGGTAGAGAGAGGCTGCCTAGATTTCATTGAGGAGCATAGAAATGAACTATAGAGTCTATAATTTGCCCAATTCTAAATAATAAAGAGCCTGGCTGAAGCCAAAAGAATGTTAGTTTTCCCATTTGGGTTTCTAGGGTAATGTATGAGTTTATATCTGATGATTGTTGTGGTTGTATTTGTTTATGAATGGTAAATGTCATGCACTATAATTTAATGGTCGTCTTTGTATGTTTTACTGATGAGAAATTCGTGTCATTTGGATTGAGTTTGTTTCATGTTAATATGGTTCCCGTGGGTCAATAAATGAGACTAACAACTCTTTAACCATATCCATGCATTGAATTTTGAGTTGGAAATCGATGACCATCTTGTTCAAGTCGTTGTTATTTCATTGGGGGTTTCTAATTTCGTTTTTAGAGTCATTGGGAACATTCTCGACTTGTTGGGGCATTTTCCTTTTGCCCATAAATCATACACAGAGTATCTTTAGAAACCTGGGATTGTCTTGGGTGTTTTCTAGCTACCCACATACCCTATACATGTTTTGACAATTGACCTTCTATCAATTTTTCCCCCCATACATTTTTCGTTGTCTGTGAATGCTCAAGTTGACTTTCATATGTTTTTCACTGTTCGTGAATGCTCAATCTAACTTCTATACATTTTCCCTTGTCATTGAATGTTAAAAATTGAATCCCATACATTTTCAGTTGCTCTGGGTTGCGAAAATCACCTTAGGAATTTTTTTGCATCATGGGTTATTACAAATATTCTTCCAAACATTATTACATGCCATTGGTGATCGAATTCACCCCTAGAACTTTCTTCTCAGTTGCTAGTCATTGATTCCGATGTGCAAAGGGTTTCTCTTCATTATTGACTATTGAATCCACCTCTTATATATTTTCTTTAGCCATGAGTCGGCCCACTTCAACTTGGATTTCCCTTTGGTTGAGTTCCCTTCTTCATTTGACTAACATTCCTTCTTGGTCGACCCGACTTGGGTAAATTCAACTTGGGTCAATGCGGCTTTGGTCGAATTGGTGTGCCTCTGAACCAACTTGCATATTTACGACTTCTTTTTCAACTTGACTTGGATTCCTTCCGGATCATTTCTTCGAATCGACTTCCAGATAGTAGAATTCATTTTATTTTGGGCCGACTCAACTTGTGGCTAGGTTGGTTGAGTATTTCCCATCATCCAAAGAGATAAGGTTATATTTGTTTATAGATATTTATGTGTTCATGAGACAAGTAGGCTATAAGCCTCCCATTTATGGATCATATGCTATCAGAGCTGAAGTTTGAATGCATTCAGTGAGACCTATATGGTAAGTACTTGCATTGATTACAAAATAAAGGGACAAGAGTTATTACTAGGGCTAGAGCGAAGTAGAGCATCAAAAATGTCAGGGGAACATTATGAAGGAGAAGAGGAAGAAGGTCCTAGGTTTAGGTTGGATCGATTCGAGCATAGTTTGGCCACCTTGACATCAATAGTGTCACAAATGTTGGAAGCGAAGAGCAAGGAAATCGAGACTTTTCATGAAGTCCCCAAGAAGGAAGAAAATAATCCAGAGACAAAGTGTAAGATTGAGCCAAAGATGGGAAAGTGTAGCTATAACAAGACACATGTACCTTTTTGTGTAGAGACCAAGGTGGAAATCAAGAATTATTCTAGAGAAGTGGATGATATTAGGATAAACCAATGGCTACAACAGATGGAAGTATACTTTAGCGTACATGAAGTAACCGGAAAACAAAATATTGTTTTTGCTCGGTTGAATCTTGAAGGCCATGATTTGACATGGTGGGAGAGTGATGCAGAAAGAAATTCCCTAGGAAATGAGCCACCATTGAATGATTGGGAAGTGTTCAAGGAAATTATCAAATATCAGTTTTATCCAATAGGATATGAGGAACACCAAAAAATAGTATGGCATTAATTTAGGCAGAGACAAGGACAATTGATGAAAAAGTTCATGACAGAGTTCAAGAAGAGAGCAATTCATAGTAAAATGATGTTATTTATACCAAATACAATTGATGAGGCCAATATTCAAGAACAATTCCTTGAGGGAGACAAGCAGAAACAACAAACAAGTGCTCACAAGCAAGTAGAACCACAAGAGCAATAGAGAATGAAGAAAAAGAAGAAGAAGTGGAATGAGAAAAATATTGTGGATGCATCACAATAAGAAACACCTTCCATCCAACAATGTAAATGATGTAATGAAAAGGGACACACTGAGGAGAATTGTTGGAAATTGCACCCTGAGAAGCGCCCCAAATATTTTCAGAAAAAGAAGAAGAAAGCATTGATATCTGTGGATAATGAGGAACAAGTGGATAACATCTCAGATCCAGAAGGGAAGATTAACTGCAATAATCTTTAGAAAGAGGTGGCATTAGTTGGTTGCAATCATAAGGAGGAGAAGGAGATCACTGAACTTTTTTGCATTAAAATCCACATGAAGCAGAACAAGGTGGATTGTTTATTCGATCCAATTTCACAATCCAATTTGATATCTGCACAATTGGTTGAGAAGCTTGGAATGGAGACTCAAGATCATATGCATCCATACCCCTTGGGCTTGGTAAGTCAAGATGTGGAATTGAAAGTGAGAAAGTAGTGCAAATTTAAGTTTTCCATCAATCAAAACTTTATTGATGAAGTAGTTACAGATGTGGTTCCTCTAGACATATGTGGAGTCATCTTGGGAAGTCCATATTTGTATGTGAGGGATGCCATTTTCAGAAGGAGAGAGAACCAATATAGACTAGTCAAGGATGGAAAATATTCTTCCATAAATGCACACCAAGACAAATCTAAGATCACTTTGATCAGTGCTCATCAGGTAAGAAGAATCATGGGCAGTACAAAGAATTTTGTCTTGCTATTCCTGAGGGACGGAAAGCAACAAGGAAAAAGCAACAAGTTGGAGATGAAGGCATCCTTGGAAGGATGTAGTGGTGAGCAATGTCAACAACTACAACAATTGATTGAAGCCTATAGGGAAGTGTTTCAAGAGCCAAGGGAATGCCACCCAAGAGAGAGGATGAACACGAGATTCAATTATTATTGTAGTCACCACTACCTAACATTGGGTTGTATAGGTAGTCCTTCATTGAAGAAGATGAAGTAAAGAAGCAGTTGCAACAATTGTTGGAGCAGGGAGTCATCAGACCTAGTACATCACCATGTGGCTCACCCATCATCATGGTGCCAAAAAAAGATGGAATATGGAGAATGTGCATTGACTATCGTTCCCTATATAATATCACCATCAAGAATAGATATCCTTTGCCAAGGATTGATGACTTATTAGATCAACTGCAACAAGCCAAAATTTTCACTAATTTGGATCTCAAATAAGGTTACCACCAAGTGAGGACCAAAGCAGAAGATGTGTGGAAGACAACGTTCAAAAAAAGACAAGGTTTGTACGAGTGGTTAGTAATTACTTTTGGATTATGAAATGCACCTGCAAAATTTACGAGACTCATGAATGATGTGCTAGGTACTCTCATTTATTCTTTTGTGATAGTATATCTGGATGGCATACTAATATTTAGAAAACTTGGAAAGATCACCTCTCACATATGACATAGGTACTAGAGACTTTGAAGAAGACTCAGTTGATTGCCAACTTGTAGAAATGTGAGTTTGGAAAAACCTCCTTGATATATCTTTGAAACATGATTAGAGGAGGAGAGTTGAGTGTAGATATAGAGAATATTGTAGCCATCACCCAATGGCCTATTCCCACCAATGTGACAGAGGTCAGGAGTTTCATGGGAGAAACTAAGTATTTGAGAAAATTATTCATAAACTTCTCTATAGTAGTAGTTCCATTACATGCCATAACTGCCAAAGGAAAGAGATTTCATTGGGGAAATACATAACACAAATCATTTGAAGAATTGATGAAGAAAATCAACGATGCTCCAGTGTTAGCCATGCAAAAAATTTCAACGACATTTTGAGATACATAATGATGCTAGTGGATAAGAATTAGGAGTAGTACTGATGCAAGGAGGAAGGATTGTGTACTACCATTATGATTTGTTTCATGGAGCAATGCTTGACTATCCCACATATGATAAGGAGCTCTTTTAAATTGTACAATCAATGAAGAAGTGGAAGCATTAGCTCTTGGGAAAAGAGACTATCATACACACATATCATCAACCCCTTCAATATCTATAGAGTCAGAGTAAGATGGAGAAAGTGAGGTATTGCAAGTGGTTAGGCTTCTTGTAGCAGATTCATTTATTGATTAAGAACAAGAAATGAGTCACGAATGGACTAGTAGAGATGCTCTCTCGACCACCCCTAAAAGATATTGTAGCAATTGGAATGATAAAGTAGTTTGAGCCTTTCACTCATGAACTTTTGAGTGAAGATTATGAGGTAGATGAAGATTTTAGAGGAGTCTACAAGAAACTAAAGGAGAGGGTGTTCGTTGTCATGGAAGGAAATGAATACCACCTCCAAGATGGGTTGTTTTACAAACTGGACAAACTATGCATACCCCAAGATATAAGGGTTCAATTGATGAGAGAAGCACACACTTCTAAGGTTGTTGGACATTTTGGTGTGACAAAGATAGTGGCAGATATGCAGTGGTATGTGTATTTGAAAAATATGTAGGAGAAGGTAAAGAATTTTGTTAGAGGTTGTGTTCTTTGCAGCACTAGCAAGCCAAGCAACCGAAAACTTGGCTTGTACATGCCATTACCAATACGAAATAGGCCTTGGGAGAGCATATCCATGGATTTTGTTGGAGGTTTACCTATGAATCGTGGAGGCCATGACTACTTGTTTGTTGTGGTAGACTATTTCAACAAAATGTGTGTGCTCATTCCATGTAAGAAGACAATCTATGGACGAGAGGCAACTGATCAAGCATGTTTGGGTACATTTTGGATTTCCAACCTCCATCATATTTGATCGGGACAACAAGTTCTTGGGAAGATTTTGGACAGTTCTTTGGGAGAGAATGGATACCAAATTGAAGTATTCCATTGCCTTCCATCCTCATACTAATGGGAAAACCAAGGTAGTAAATAGGACATTGGTGCAATTATTGAGTGGTTACAACAACAGACATCCAAAGACTTGGGATGAGAAGATAGTCTACATTTGACACTCTTACAATTGATCACTTTATTCTTCCACTAATAAGTCACCTTTCGAGACTTGTTTTGGTTATTTACCTCCTTCACCATTTGATATTATTTATGGACAACATAAGGAAGAAGCATGAATATAAGGAGAAGAATAGAAGGCAAGCACATTCATGGACAAGATCAGGCATATACATCTAAGGGTTTAGGAGCAGCTCAAGAAGAGACAACAATTGTACAAAGACAGATATGATCGACACAGGGAGGATCATAAGTTCTGTGTTGGAGACTAGGTGTGGCTTTATCTCTGTAGGGAATGACTGCAAGGAGCATAAAAGAAACTCAATCCCCTTAGATATGGACCATTTGAGATAATTGAACAAGTGAACGAGAATGCCTTCAAGCATAAACTTACACCTTATATGCAGATAAATTCAGTGGTGAATGTTGAAAATTTGAAGTTATTCGAACCCTCCATGCTGGATGAGGAGGAAGAACATCATGTTCTTCCCACTGTGGAAGAACTTGCACCTCATGGTCTTGAGGAGTTGAAGGAGAAAACAACTCACAGAGGGCAACAAGAAATGTGGTAGATTGGTCTCAAGGGACAGACTGGAAGGAAAGAAAAGTGGTATGAGATGATCCAGATTACAAGCAAGTTCCCTTATCTATCCTTGGAATATTTTGGGGACCAAAAGCCTCCCAATGGGGAGGTGTGATCCGAATTGGATCTGACAAGAACAATTGGCTATCAACATAGGCTCTAAGATGATCAACACATGCAACGTTTAAGGCTATAAATGAAGAAGGAGATCGACTTGTTGATGTCCAATTTTGTGATGAAGAAGAAAGAGATGCCATCATGATTGATGTCCAATTTTGTATGTAATGTATGTAAAGTTGGGAAACATATTATTGTATAAAATAAATAATGAGATGTTCATAAAACCTTTTCTCCATGGGAGAAAAGATAAACAAACAAAGAAATGAAGGAGAAATAGACCGGAGAGAAGTTGAAGCATTGGGGATGCCTAACCTTCCAGCTATCTTCCCAGTCGACTCAACATTCTATATCATGTTTCCCCACAATAAGAGAGGGGTTCTTTGGCTATGAATAAGGTAGATATAGGTTTCCCAGATGTTACTGAGGAGCATAGAACTGAACAAGAGAGAATATAACTTGCCCATTGATGAATAATAAAGAGCCTGGCTGAAGCCAAAAGAATGTTGGTTTTTCTGTCTGGGTTTCCAAGGTAAATTATAAGTTTATGTGTGATTATTGTTGTGGTTGTATTTGTTTATGAATGGTAAATGTTGTGCACTATAATTTAATGGTCGTCTGTGTATGTTTTAGTGACAAGAACTTTGTTTTTTTTTGGTTGAGTTCCTTTCATGTGAATATGGTTCATGTGGGTCAATAAACTACACTAACAACTCTTTAACCATAGTCGCGCATTGAATTTTGAGTTGTGTTGGCAGCCAATAATATTTTTTCATTGACCTATAAGCTGTCTACACCTATGTCTTCTGAACTTCAAATTGTCATCGCATTGTTCAAATAGATGATGTTTTCATTTCTTGCGACACTTATAAATTGGTTTCCATTTAGTTTTCACGATTGCAAGCGTAAAAACCCCTCCATCGTTATTTAAACTATCATGATCTTTGCATTGATATTTTGAAAGGCACTTACATTTGGTTTATCATTAAGTGGCTAAAAGGATTTTCGAACTATGCCTATTTTCATATTCTCACTTTGGTTGCATAACTTGGTTTTATTAAGGTTATGAGGCATTGAGCATATGGGTTTATACTTGATTCTATGAATTGCATAGTGGTCATGGTTTATTTTGTTTTTATATGATGTGATCCTCATTTTTATAGCTCTTGGCTTGTCAATTCTATAATTATCAATTGCCACAATGTTTTATAAACTTTTGATTACACATTTGTGCAATTAGCGCGTGGTTAACATTTGGGTTTGATTTCACATTGAATATTCATGGATTGAAATATTATAATGGCGCATTGGTATATCATCCACTGTTTAATTCTTTGGTTAAACGAATGATATGGTTTTGAGCTATGTTATGATTGATTGAACAGAGGATTAATTGGTGGTTGTACTTTTCCATTACTCTTATGCATGGCGGTGAATAATTCCACCACCCTCGCATGTGCACATTAATGATTCCCCTTTGATCGTTCATAGATGTTAGCCCAAATGACTCTGCTCCTGTGTGTTGGTGAATGTGACCCAAACCCTTACCATGTGCTCGCATCATGGCTCCAGTTGTGAGGGATCAACCCAATGGTAGCCAGGCTCTGTTGATGTTCAACAGTGCCCGCAGTGACCTTAAGGACAGTGGGTGGTTCCCGTTCATACAAAAGTTTGATGGTTTTAACCTTTGCGTTGCTAGGAAATTTGCCATGACCTTTGATGGCTGTCGAGCCAAGGTCGGTGATGTTCAATTGCAATTCGATGAGCAGTTTATCAGTCTTTCTATGGGTTTGCCTGCCACTAGAAAACGATGGTCCAAGAATTGCAAAGTGGAAGAGGTCCCATGGACATTGCTCTTCCAGTCGCGTAAGGTTAGGTTCTGTGATAAAGGTTTGCCCGTGACCATGCTGAAACAACGTTGGCATGATTTATTGATGATTATAAAACAATTTATCACCTGTGAAGGTCGGTACGGTTTTGTTTTCTTACACCACCTTCATTTTCTTATGGTTTTTATGGGTTATTAGCTCAATATGCCCTATTACTTGCATAGAAGCCTGTTTAAAATGTCAAAAAAGTACAAAAGGAACCAGGCTGATAGCAGCCTCTTTCACTATGGGCTGGTTAAAATGATTGTTGTCTGTCATTTGGGGTTACACGGAGACTGTTGGAACGATTTCCTTGCTCACAACAATTTTCTAGATTCAAACCCTCCACAGGTTGACAAACTTGTGGTGAGCGAGGACAATACTGTACCCTCGGTACCCTACAACATTCTGTTACCCAAACCCTTACCCGACTCACCTATCAATCTACACCACTCTGTAACCAAGGATGTCGAGACTGTTAAGCCTCTGGGCAAGAAGCCTAAAGCCAAACCTACTTCAAACGCCAAAGGTGAAAAGAATGCCCATTTAATTTCTCGAATGGCGAGGAACAAGCCAAAACTCCCTGTCGATCCAAACCCTATCGAGTTGAGTGAAGACTCTGATTCAGAGGTAGAGCGTTTCTTGGCTAGTGAATATCCCTATTCGGAAGGTTTGTGTGTCGAATCCTCGTTTGAATTTGTGTAGAACCTACCCCCTTGCCTACAAGATGACCCTAACTACCCAGGCATTAAGCTGCCTTGTGGAACCCCCGGTCATTCATCTAAACCCTCTCCTGCTTTGTCAAAACCTACAGTGCCACCCTGTGATCAATGTAGCTCGTGGTTAGAGAGGTATTATCTTGATGTGCCAATGCTACAGTTGAGAATTCACTCTTTGGAGGACCAAGTTGCACGGCTTACCAGTGAAAAGGCTAAATTGCAAGCCACTGATAAGAAACAGAGGACGATAGGCTCTATTTTGTTTAAAAATGTGGAATCAACTACATCGGTCCTGAATTCTAAGTTGGCATAGTTTGAGTAGCCTCACTGGTATGTTCTATCACTTGTTTATATAATGAATTTGAATTCTTTGAATAGCTCTGATTACAGCTTGGATTTGCACTGTCACATTATATGCATTATGTACATAGTTTTGTTTTGATTAATGGAATTTCGTTTTCCTAGTTTAGCTTTGATTGGATTTTCTTCGATTCGAT
>SNQJ01S0091020.1:11088-32827 GCA_010110895.2 Picea sitchensis | reverse complement strand
TCTTCCACTTGTAGGTTTTCCAGGCTTCCAATGCCTTGGATGCTCTAATACAAGCTATCACAACCCCAAGGTTTTGTCCCTGCTTGAGCCATTCCATCTCACCACCTTGGCGATTGTGCAACACTGGTCATTGTAGGGCTTGGCCCACTTGCGACTACTGGAAAGTAGACTACACATGCTCATCTAAAGGTTTACCATAACTCCACTTTATATCAAGAATTTTACGCCACCCAAAGACCTTAACAACTATGTTAATTTTTTTTTTCAATATTCAACCAAATATTTAACTAATGATTATTGCAAGTAAAAAAAAACACGACAACAATAGAATTAGTTAGGAACCCAAGTACCGTGCCTTAATTATTTATTAAAGAATAATAATAGAGTACAATGACAAGGAAATTGACAATCATCACATCTCCTCTTACAATAATTAACTAAGGCACAACTACCCAAAAGTATCCTTGTTTCTTACAAACCTTGAAGCACCTTGCAAGCTTGACCCCTGCAGGTCTCATTCTTTCCTTTCCGTGGATTTCGCTAAAACTCTTCAACAATATATCCTTTTACCCTTACGCTATATCTTTTCTTGGATAATTCGCATACTGGTCGAGGCCCTTTTTTATACTTATCGAAGCCTATAACTAACTATGTAATTCAAGGTCTCCTGCACACCCTTCATTGTCTAAGTGGACCCAAACCAACAACTTTGTCCATCTGTTGCAACCATTTTGCAATGAAGCTGGACATATGTCCCTAAAATTGGGAAACCATCCAACCACCCAACTTCCTTGGTCACATTCATAACTTGTTCGCGATCCTTGTTTGACATGCTTCATCTATCCCATTTGTCGAGTGTGCAAATCTGAGCCGTTTGGTTAGGCAATCGAGTGCATCGGAGTGTGAGGATGTTACATATGTACTCACAATGAACAAGCCACTTTGAAGAATAACAAACAACAAATTGTGGTAACAAGTCAACATATGCTTAATTTTCAAATGTTTAATGTTTTGTCCTTTTTAGTAGTTGAAGCAACAAGGATAGGAAATAGTATAATTTACTTAATACGTTTAAATATTTAACTATAATACATATTAAATTAAAAAGGAAAACATAATTATATGTGATGTCTTTATTTTATTTGCTTATTTTATATAAAAGAATGAATTATTATTAACTATTAATCAATCATTGGGATTAGAGAGGGGTTTTGATTCCTCATTGTTTTATGGTAGTATTCATTTTGTTAAAAATTAAGAGAGAAATGCACATTGAGATAGGTAGCGGAAACACAAACAAGCAAATAGAGTCAATATTTAAAATGAAAATCTTTATGAGAAAAAACCAACATTCAAATAGATATCTATTATGTTTTTGGCCAAGCCCACTCAACACTAGAATGTTTAAGACATTTTACAATGAAATTGTTCAATTATTTAAATAGACTTCAACACATCAAATACAATGGGAAAAAACCATGAGTATGTAAACCACTAAAGTAATTTTAATGACTAAAAACTCTATGAATGAATCAACATTAATCCAACATTCCTCTTGAAAATTTATAAAATTTATAACAAAATATTTGAGAATACAATATGCCCCTATCACCTACAGCTAACTTTTTACTTTACACCAGTGATCAAACAAACCAACGCTATGCATATCTATACATAATATTACAGCCTATGCCCATTTACATGTAAATCTCACTCCATCAAAATACTTACAATTGCATGCTTTTAAGTGTTAAATTCTGTATCAAACTTTGAGGATTCAATTAATCAAGAAACATACTTATAAGTGGATGAAGAGATGAACATGGTACTCAATTTTCAGTGTGGAAAAGTGCAGCCTGATATTTCGCTGTATCCATTGTATTTTTCATTAATGCAACTGTCATTTCTTCTTAAGATTAAAGAGAAATGGATGTATGTGCTTGGATATGGTAAAGTTTATTTACAATTATTTCCACGTGTTGCGATCGCAATACTGAAGCGGATTTATGAATCTAACGACATAATCTCATTTAACAATACATCTTCAAACAATACACGAATAATTCTTTAATTCGTCTATTAGAAGCAGTGTCCGTTTCTAAGGTGAATCAATCCTTTATTTCTCCATCTGTCCTGTGTCTAAAGTGAAACTCTCCTTCTGAATCTCTCCTTTATTCTCCAACAGTCAAATGTCTAAAAGTGATTCTCTTGCCCATCCATCAAGTGCCTGGAAACRCGAAACTGYCTTTGTTTTTMTCTRSCCTACCACCAAATAAAAGAGACRAGAGCGATCCTTATCACAGTTTGGAAAAATTCGGATTAGCGTTCCATTTATAACATTAGGTTTACTTTTGCTGACCACCTTGCCAAACAATTATATATTTAAAATCAAAATAAGTTCAAGACCATGTTTGTATATTATTATTGGCTGATTTTTTTTCAAATAACCATTTAGATTATTTTACAAATATTTGTAAAAAATTTCATGTGATTTTTTTCTTTATTTTCTCTTTTCTTATAGATATATAATTCTTAGTAAATATTTTTCTTTGAAAAATTTTGATATTTAGTTTTTGAAAAATGAATATAAAAAGTAAATTACATTTTAGTTTTTGAAAAATGAATATAAAAAATAAATTACATTTTAATGAGAGCTAATAATCCATAGATCTTAAACAAAGAAATATTTCAAATAATTTATATTATTGACAAAACTACCATATTATTTTTTAAATATAAAATAATTTAAAAAAAATATGAAAACCAACTTTTTCTTTTCTTTATCTTTCTTTTACAAATTTATAAATATTGCTCAATACTTTCTTTCCTCTTACATTGGTATCTCCTATAGAAAAATATAGTTTATTCAAGATATTTTATAGATATTGGTATCTCGCTACGAAAGAATACAATTTATTGAAGATAATTCAAGGGGTTGAGTTAGTAAATAAAGAATATTCAAAGAAAGTTCTATCCTATTCTCATATTGTTTGCATGACTTTAAAAAAGGTGATGTATAATAGCTAGATACCAACCATTATTGAAATATCTACTCTTAGCTCGGAATAAAGATAATGTTGTTTCACATGGTTATCATCTATGCTTTAAGATCCTAAGATCCTATATAATTAAGGATACTATATAGTTTAATTTAGTGAGATGTTTTTAATTTTAGTTGTATAGTTTTAAGTGATTATGATTATGTTACATAATTTGTATTTAGGGGCTAGATAGTAGTGTTGTATATTATGTGATATATGATAATTTAGTTTCCAATCAATTAACAACTTTTAACCTCTTAAATGATCATGAGCATAGCTTTGATCATAAACCTTTAACCCTAACTCTAAAATTTTTCATGCATAGGAGTGTCACTGAAGAGAATTATGATAATCAAACGAATTTGCGCTTTCACAAAAGTAAAGTTGACATTTTCTTAAATAGTAAATTTAATATTCTAACTTCTAAGGACGACATTGAACAAATCTATCATAGTTTTACAACTATCCTTTCCACTTCTATTAACAAGTTCTCTTTTGAGGTGTCCTATAAAAAGAATAATAGAACATCCAATCCTTGGTATGATAAAGAATGTAAAATTGATAGGAAATCCATTAGGCATGCTTCTAATGAGTCCTTAAAACTCGATAAGATAAATACGCACAAAGCCCTAATTAAAAGGAAAAAATGTACTATATCAATAAAAGGCAAGAACAACTTTCACAACTATATAAGCTGGATCCTAAGAAGTTCTGGAGCCAAATTCTAAAACTCCATACTAAATAAAATAATAGGATTCCCTTAAGGGACTCGAATTCCTAACTTAAAAGTCTTTTCGAGTTACCTAATTCCATGGACACCATTCTTATTGTCCCTACAAAGGAAGAATTTTTTTCTTCAGATGACATAGAGTTCAAGGTTAAATGACTTGCAAATGTGAAAGCTAAGGACATTGAAGGCTACCAAGATGAAATTTTAAAATCGGAGGGTTAATCCTTATTCCTCACATACACAAGCTCTTCAATTTAGCAGTCAAGCAAGGCTTCCCTAAACCGTGGATGCAAATCCTCATTGTTCCTATTTTTAAAAATGGGGATAGAAACATTCCCTCTAATTATAGGACCATTATGATTAGCCTGATTTTAGCCAAGATTTATGGAATTATTTTGGAAAAGAAGATTATCCTTTGGCTAGAAAGTCATAGTAAAAGAGCTAAAGGCCAACATGGGTTTAAGAGATATCATTCAACTATGAACCATATTACATTTAGGATCATTGCATTTGAGTTCCACAATACTAAACCACATGTTTTTTGTTGTTTTGTTGACTTTAGAAAATCTTTTGACATGGTTCATAGGAAAAACCTTTGGAATAGGTTGGAAGAGATAAAAGTGCCTCTCGATTTGAGGGATGTTGCAATAAGGATGTATGTGAATGTTACTGCAAAGTTTAAAAACACGGAGGAATGGTCAAAAGAGATTAATTGTAATATCAGAGTCAAACAAGGTTGTCCCTTATTCCATACCCTTTTTCACATATACATTGATAAGTTAGAAGATTTCTTGGAAAAATCATGTCGTGTCTGCCCTACTCTCAGTGATATACTCATCAATATTCTTCTTTATTCCGATGATATCATTTTTATGGAAGGTAGTCCTCATCATCTTGAAAACCAACTAAGAATCCTCAAGGATTTTTGCTCCAATATGGGTATGACTGTTAATACTGATAAGACTAAGGTCATGATTATTAAATCCAATAAGATAACTTATGATACCTTCTTATATGACAAAAACAACTTGGAGGAAGTGACTTCATAAAAAATATATTGGAATTGATAATCACCACAAGCTCAATTGGAGTTATAGCATTGAGAAAATGATTATTGGGGGATGGAAAGCTTATTATGGGCTTGAAAACAATTGTAAATCAGCTGATCTTTGGAGTTGGGATAAGAAGAAACTCCTCTTTAAGACTCTTGTTACACTTGTTATTCTTTATGGATATGAAGTCTAGGGCTGTAATATCTCTCGTGAATCCTCGAGAAAGATAAAGAAAATACAAAAGAATTTTATAACCTATAATCTCAAAATTAAAGGAAATATGCCCTATCCCATCCTCCTCTTAGAAACAAGCCTCTCCCCCATTTAGAGCATGGCTATGACTAGATAAATAATGTATAAGGACAAATTAAACAACATGGAAGACAATAGGCTTCCTAAAATTGCTTCAAAATCGAGTCATAACCACCATCGACTCAAGCGAGGATGGCATAAAGATGCTAGATCTTGGCTAAACTATTGATTACTATTAAAAAAAATGTTAAATCAAAATTTAAGGAGAAAATGTGGTGTGATAAAGACTTAGAGGAAAAAAGAAAATTAAGGTATTATAAGGATGTAATCAACCCTAATCTAGAAGATCAAAATTATCCTGTTTTGCCAAGTGTAAAGAGAAAAATAAGCATTGCTAAGATAAGAACAAATTCTCACGTACTACATAGTGAAACTGGGCATGTCAATTCCTAAAATGCCATGGAATGAAAGAGTGTGTCACCTTTTTGACAATAAGAAGGTTGAAGATGAAAAACACTTTTTCTTAAATTGTTGAGCCTATACCCATATTAGATCTCATTTTCAAAATATTTGTCACTACCAACCTTCCTAACCTCTTAACTCAAAAAAAGTATGGTGATCTTGGAAAGCTTCTCTTAATGCTTTTTGAGCACGAAAACAAAATTCTAAAGAATCTCAAGTAATCACTTACCCTCTTAAGGTCTGATAGACCAAGTTAATCATCATCATCATCATCAAGTCCGATAGACCAATTCAATTTTAGTGAACGTTCATCATCATCATCATCATCAATGTAAATGATATTCACATGCAACTAAGAACAATGGACACAACTCATCTTCCACCTTATAGTTTTAACTTATATGCATTGAATCTGATGATAAATTTTATCTTTAACATTACGTATCAATTTATGACCCAGCCGAATTTGAAACTAAAGTAAACTAAAATGTGAAACGCACGCACAATTTATTACAACAATTTATTCAAAATCCAATGGCCAATTTTATAAGGTGTTATCACAAATCCATAGTGTAAAATTTGGATAGGTCTTATTCTCTTTACGTGAATTCGCGCTTCAAAGGATTAACAACCACTATTTGCATTTCCTCTTCTTTGAATTGATGCGAATGCTTCTAGAGCCAACAAAACCTCTATTCATTTCTTGAAATTCCTTTTTTACTTAGTTGGAAGAACCGACAAAATTACGTCCAACTATCGAATTTGAGTCATCTCTTTCTATTACTGTTGGCGCTTTCTACCACTTTTGGCTTTTGAGATTGAATTAATCAAATTAATCTTAACACGTTTATTACTCTAAATTCCTTACTTTCCGGTTTAGAGTGAATTATGTTGGCCCTTTCTATCACGGCTTGTGAGATTGAATTAATCATATTAATCTTAAAGGGTTTATTATTCGAAATTTGTTACTTTACAGTTATGGTTTAAAGTAAATTATTCACCTAATTAATTAGTATACAAACTTTAAAACTTTGTTTTATTTTTCAAAGTAACAAGCAACTAGCAGAGTCGAGACAAACCCCAACTCCGTAATTGACCTTTGAAGTTCCATAAATGAAATATCCAAATGCTTCAGTATAGTTGTATAGTTTCCTCCCAAATTTATGTATTAAGCCAATCTGTTAAGTCCACGATGGGGTCCAAATAAGGGTTGCCAGACTTCGTAGATAAATCACACGAAATTGTTGATCGTCCCCTTGCAATGCCGAGGTCTGGATACCAAGATGTAAGATCTTGGAATGCGAATAAATTGAAGCCTTCTTTTCATTCCTTGCTATTCCAAAGTCCGGGTGGTTCAAGTAAAATTATAGCTCTTTATGAATAAACTCACTAACATTAAAAGTTGGTCCATGAACTCATCTCTTTATAAATTCATCTCGTACAATACATGTGTTGTTTAAATGTTCTATGTTTTGGTGATTTTTACTTGAATCTCGTGAGAAAAATATAGACTAAATCACATTTTTTTGTCATATAAATTACTTTTATGAATACATAAATGGATTCCCACCCATGTCGGGCCATGCTACAACAGAGAACATTTTTGTTCTCTCTGCGGAACATACTGTAACATACATAAAATTCCACTGCTCTATGCCACATAAATTTTTCGAACTACATGCAATTAAAACATATACACACAAAACTATTGCGAAACTTTATATATAAAACGTAAATACACAAATGCATTCTGTAATTGCATGGATTCATACTGAAATAACAGTAAACACATACATGCAACATATACAGGCAAACCCATAACTATAAAGATAGTTATAACCACACACACGATAAACCCAGAAAAATAAACACGTAAATAGTAATGCAACATGTAAATTTATCACATAGTTAACACTTATCTTGGTAAGAATATCACCAACTGCGTGCAAACCTTCCACAAACCTCCTAGCCTTAGAACACACTGGTCATCACTCTCAGCAGTGGGTTACCCCCGAGGAACACACCGCTCATCACTCTCGCCAGCGGTTACCCCTAGGATACCTAACAACTCCACCCAGGTAAAGGGATTTGTAACGAGGCTAACAACTCATAGACAAAATGAAAGACTCTATCACAGGTGCCCACTCAATCTAACACCCTACAGTCCATCATTCCATGCATGCCTATCCCACCCTAGGAATTGTGTCGCTTCTCTACTCAACAGTCCTTCGGCTACCCCACTTCCTTTATTGGCTTCAGCAACAGGCCGGACAGGAAGTCTCAGAGCCATGTAGTTGCAGTTTAGCACCTTCAGGAAATCAATTCCCAACAATTCTCTCACCCAAAGAGGAATTGATCACGAGCCTAACAACCCGACTGTTCAATATCCCATGGGCCTAATATACTGCTTCTTCAGTCCCACTTCGAAGCTAATCAACTACACAAACAAGTATGGCTATGGATACAGGTTCAAGTACAGTGACATGAAGGTATGCATGATAGCTTAATGAGTGTGTGAATGATGATGGAGTGTGTTAGAACCATGATTTTCATAGCTAAGGTTAGAGGTTTGTCAACAATTTGCATTTAGTCATGCCTCTTAGCACCCATATATTTTTTATGCCTAGCATCATCTAACATATTGAAGGGTCAGTTTCAAAAGAAATATTTTCATTTATCATTTGCATTTCCATTTGCAACTGCGCGATACAAAATTTTCTACACGCTATGCAAAGCGCTTCACCACGCAAAGGATTCTATCGCACAGTGGATTTCGTCGCGTAGTGGATTTCATCACGCAGTGGAAATCATCGCGCATAGGATGTTGTCGCGTAGAGGATGTCATCGTGCATAGGATGTTGTTGCGCAGAGGATGTCATCATGCATTATATCTCATCATGCAGTGGGTGTTATTGTGCATAGGATGTTGTCATCCAGAGGATGTCATTGTGTAGTAGATTTCGTCGCGTAGTGGATGTTGTCGTACATAGGATGTTGTCGTGCAGAGGATGTGATCGCACAGTGGATTTCATCAGAAAGTGGACTTTCGTGCATGGAATGCTATCACGCATAGGATTTTTTCGCACAAAGGATGTCATCGTGCAGTGGATTTTATCGTGTAGTGGATTCCGTTGTGCAGTGGATTTTCCTCTGCACAGGCTACAGGTCGCACTGCGCAAATTATTGGTTTAGTGGTCAACTTCAAGATCAATTGTTGGCCAATTGGAGAGGATTTTTGAAAATCACCAAGAGGTTTTTGTCAAGGACAAAACAAATAATAAAAACCTCTCTCTGATTGGAAAAATTTGTCATTCATTGGGAGACTCAAAGGAATCTTTGAGCCCTAATTTTCAGTTTTCATGATTTCTTGTGTGAGACATGTTTTTGCGACACATATTTTGGCCATCAGAAGATGAATTTCAAGAAACTGAGAGAGGTTTATCTTTGAAACAATATTACCTACAAAAACAGTTCTCAGATTTTATACATCTATTACATTTTGAGAATCACAAGTGGCATTTTGAAGCCTATTTTTCATAATTTCGCCTCAAAAGCAGGAAATCAGTTAAAACCTGTCATTGTTGTTTGTAACAATTTCTATTTTGGGAAAAGGGGTTGGAGTTCTAAGTGGTGAGATGTAAAGGACCTATAGTGCTATATATTTCATGGTACGAGAGTAGAGAGGGGTTGATTGGCAAAAAATAGTATAGACAATGATTATTGTATGTAGTTTGAGCTCGATTGGAATTTAATGGAAAAGTCTTAAAGCTTTGATGAAAATATTCTAATTGTAGTAGTTGAATGTATTGTTTTCCTCTATTTGCGTACGTACTTCATGTTTTATTTATTCATATCTATTTCTATCTAAATAGGAATGTATTTTCGAACCTGAGATTCGTTGCGTAGCACCTTGGGATTCACGCCATTTAGACAAACTGTCTTTCCTCTAAGCGAACTTTGAATTCATCCTTAGCAGTGGTCCGGGTTTTTTCTTGTGTTTTTCCCCTGCCTCACATAACGATTTTGCACTAAATAATTTTTCTCTCTTAGCCATTATCCTCTCAAGTTCATTCATCGAGTCATTTTTTTCTATCATTTTATCAAACCGACTCCATTGTGCAATGGTACTTTCTCTCTTGCTTGTCCTACCATCCCTTTAAAACAAAAATAAACATAACTTATTGCAGAATCTGATCTCTTTGCATTTATTGATGAAATATTTGAGTTATTACCACTCATTAGACATATGAGAGAGCCCTCTTTGGTTTTATAGGTCGGAATACAATCTAAAGATGGTTGAAAAAGATACCTCGGGGATTTCTTTGATACAACCCAAAGAAATTACCGAGTGATAACATTTTGGCATCGTTTCTTGGTAGCGGAGGTGAAATATTCCCTGGGAGAAACGACCAATTTCAAATCTAATTACTGATGGTGAAAAGTATTCAGACACAGAAAGACTGTATACCATTCACTTGGTGAATCCATTTTCAAGAATCTAGAATTCAAAATTTTCATGGCGCCTCAACTGTCCAAAGACTCAATAGCTTAAAGATTTTATTGATGACTCCACTACTTCAAGATGGATTATATATTTTCAAGGTATGCTCCAATGAATCGCTCTCATATTCGTGGTTTTCCAAATCTTATTCCTCACATAGATTGGCAAAAATATTTTCCTAAATTTGAATATGGGAAAGGAAATGATGTTTCCTTGCACTTGATTAGATTTCACATGCACATATGTAAGATGGGGGTTGAATTTCATGAGGATTGTTAGATGAAAATGTTTATGGATACTCTAGAGGGGAAAGAAAGATTATGGTATGAAGGTTTAAAACCAGACAACTCATACTCTCTTAAAGATTTCCATATAACATTCTTTAAGCATTATGGAGAATCTAATCCTTCATTCTTGGTGTTTAAATATTGTTGTGAATTTTGTGAACATTTCATTAAGTACCTTAAAAATGTTTTTGGTGACGAAGAGTGTATGAATGGTGAAATCATAGAAGCCATTTATGAATATTCATCCTAACAAAAAATAGTATCCCCTTGTTTGGTTGAATATGAAGTTGATCAAGAAATTGTTGCTAAAAGTCATTTTCCTTTTCCTGAACTTGATGAAGATATTCAACAAGATTTCGAGCAATACAAAGTGTTTCAAAGTTGTCTTTCTTCCCGTGTGAATGATGTGGTTTTTCAAATTATAAGTGTCTAGACATGGATGAGGATTTTGAAAATGCATCTATGGAGACTTCAAGAAGTGAACAAACAACAAACATAGAGTTTCAGGAAAGAAAAAAAACAGTGTATGCCACTTTTCAATTAGAAATACATAAATATAATGCAGAGGTAGTTGTTTTATTTGATTCCTTTGAAAATAATGGTTTTGAAAATGCATCCATGGGAACTCTAGACTGTGAAATAGTGCATGTTGTTATCTTTTCACATTTGCAAGAAGATTACGAGAAATAACTGATTTCCATTCATTCATTAGAAAGTCAAAATGAAAGTCCTCAAGCAATGTTCTAGAAGGTTAAAAAAACCAAACCATAATTGTTTGATGAATAAGACGATAGCCTTGATACACATAATATGGTTGTCATATTTGAATATGTTCAAGGATGTATGAATTTTTCTGTTGATATGCATGGAAGAGTAGACAAGTCTATTTCTTCCATTTCATTTGAAAATGTTCTCAGAACAGAAGAAATAGAGCAAAAACAACAAACACTTATGAAAGAGGCTTATCTTTCTATTTTTTTTCATCAAGAATAAATGATTTTACATGGTTTTCAACATCCTGTGGCCATCCTATTATAGTCATCGGTGATGGAGGAATTTGTTTCATTCATAAGCTGAGATTTTGGATTCAATTTTTGTTTTCAGCTGCCATCTTTTACATTTGTCTGCCTGCTTAAGAAAAATATGAGCCAAGGAAAATCGGGAAGCCAATTGCTTGATTGGATGCACTTTAGCATCACTTGATTGAGTATTCATTTCAGAATTTTTAGAGTAGATAGGAGTGTGAGAATAATCTCGTTTCTATGACCCTTTCTTTTAACAATCTGAAGTTTTCATTTTCAACTTAGTTTCAGATTTCAGTTTGGAGCATATACAACTTTGGGTTTTCAGTGGATGCAGGGTACAAGTTACAGTTGGAAAGTTTAGCTTGGGAGAAACCCAATGGATAGGTGTCTGGTCTACTATTCTTTTCTATGTCACAGGGAGGATAACATCCCCGTTGGAGCCTATTAACACCTTGATTTTCATAGCTAAGATTAGAGGTTTGTCAACAATTTGCAAAGTCATGCATGTTAGCACCCATATTGTTTCTATGCCTAGCATCATCTAACATCTCCAAGGGTCATTTTCAAAATGAATCTTTTCATTTATTATTTCCATTCCCATTTTCAACTACGCACTGCAAAATTTGGTACGCACTATGCAGAGCGCTTCACCGCGCAAAGGATTCTTTCACGCAGTAGATTTCATCACTCAGTGGATTTCATCACATAGTGGATTTTGTCACACAATGGATTTCATCATGCATAGGATGTTGTCACGCAGAGGATTTCATTGGGTAGTGGATTTCATAGCGTAGTGGATGTTGTCGCGCATAGGATGTTCTCACAAAGAGGATGTCATCGCGAAGTGGATTTCATCATGCAATGGATTTTGTCACGCACAGGATGTTGTCACGCACAGGATGTCATCGTGCAGTGGATTTCATCGTGTAGTGGGATGTCGGGCATGGGATGTTTTCACGCATAGGTTGTTGTCACCCAGAGGATGTCATTGCGCAGTTGATTTCATCGCGCAGTCGATTTTCGTACACACAGGCTACAGGTCGCACTGCACATATGATGGGTTTAGTGGTCAACTTGAAGATCAATTTCTGACCAAGTAAAGAGGAATTCTGAAAATCACTAAGAGGTGTTTGTCGAGGACAAACCAAATAATAAAAATCTCTCTCAAATTTGAAAAATGTGTCGCAGATTGGGATATTATAAGGAATATTTGAGCCCTATTTTTCAGTTTTCATGATTTCCAGTCCAAGACATGTTTTTGCGACATGTATTCTGGCTAGCTCGAGACAAATTTCAAGAAACCAAGAGAGTTTTGTATTTACAACGAGATTAACTACAAAAAACATTTTCATATTTTACACAAATATTACATTTTGAGAACTACAAGTGGAATTTTGAAGCCTATTTTTCATAATTTCGCCTCCTGAAAAGAAGGAAATCAGTTAAAACGTGTCATTGTTGTTTGTAACGGTTTCTATTTCGGTAAAGGGGTTGGAGTTCGAAGTCATGAGATGTAAATGACCTATAGTGCTATATATTTCATGGTACAAGAGTAGAGAGGAGTTGGTTGGCAAAAATTAGTATAGATAGTGATTATTGTATGCATTTTGAGCTCGATGAGAATTTAATGCAAAATTTCTGAAGATTTGATGAAAAGATTCTAATTGTAGTAGTTGGATGTATTGTTTTCCTCTCTTTGCGTACGTACTTCCTGTTTTCTTTATTCATATATTTTTTTGTCTAAATTGGAATGAGATTTCCAACATGTGGATTCGTTGGGTAGCACCGCTTGTTCGCGCTATTTACACAAAACCTTTTCCTCTAAGTTAAACTCTGAATTCATTCAGAGTGGTTCTCTGAGTTAATTTCTTTGTTTCTCCCCATCTCACACAATGATTTTACATTGAAGACCGTTTCTCACTTAGAATTTATCCTCTCAAGTTCATTCATAGAGTCATTTGTTCCCATCATCTTTCTCAAACTGACTCCATAGCCCAAGGTATTATTTTGTTGCGCCAATATAACCAGAACCAATTATTTCAAAGGTGTTAAATCTATCCAAAACTTTAAAGCCGTATCCAGCGCTAATATCGTGTCTCCTCGGAGAGCCCTCTCCAGGTCCGAAAGGCTAGTTTCGAGCCTCAAAGTTTGTTGAAATAGTTACCTTCTTCGTTTATTTATCGTTCGAACAGATTTACTGAGTGCTGACAGAGTGATTGACTGAATGATGTAAGGAATCATGGAAATAATGATGGGAAATGAACTAAGTCCAAACAATATGTATGCATGTCCCCAACTTGACACTTTTCATGTTGGGAGCTACTTTGGCCCACTTGTCCCCATCTTTGGTACATAATGCACTGAGGACAGTGCATAAATAAGGAGAGGGGATTGTAATATTCCTAGGCTGAACCCAATTGTGATGTAAGTGAAAATGTACTTAAGTTGGTGAGATTTTTGATATCATTTTGTATGCACCTTTCATGGCATAGTGCACGCATGTATTGCACAGTAAAATGAGGAGGTGTGCACATTCTAGAATACCGCGCACAACAACTTGAGTGCGTGCAATTTTGAGGCCAGGGAGCCTTTGTGTATATGATGTGTTTTATAGGCTCGTGAGCCACTTTTGTGATTATTAGGCCGGAGATCTTCGATGTTAAAGGCCAATGTGTGTAATTTTGTTAATGTCTCAACATTAATATAAAATAAATCGTTGTGCGTAAACCAACCACAATAAAAGAGTATGGGGGACTAAACTCCACTAGTTAGGGAAGGGGTGGGGACTAAAAGTTAAGGAAAAGGGGCTAAGCCAGGGAGATTAACCCAAAAATGAATATTATATTAATATTTATTAAAGTTTAAAGTATGGATAATTATTTTATCCTACGTTCTAAAGATGGGGACAAGTGGGCCAAAGTAGCTCCCAACATGACAAGTGTCAAGTTGGGGACATGCATATATATTGTTTGGACTTAGTTCATTTCCCATCATTCTTTCCATGATTCCTTCAATCATTCAGTCAATCACTCCATCATCATTCACACACTCATTGAGTTATCCTCTATACCTTCATGTCACTGTACCTGAACTTGTATCCATGGCCATACTTGCTTATATAGCTGGTTATCTTGGAAGCAGTACTAAAGAAATGGGTTGTCAAACCCATGGGATATTGAAGAGGAAGGTTGTCAGGCCCGTGAGAAATTCCTCTCTCGGTGAAATAATTTTTGAGAATTGATTTCCTGAATCTTCTAAACTACAAGTACAGGACTCTGAGACTTCCTTTTCGGCCTGTTGTTGAAGCCCGAAAAGGAAGTGGGGCAGCCGAAGGATTGTTGAGTAGAGAAGGGGCACACTTCCTCATGTGGGACAAGCATGTGGGGAATGACGAATTGTAGGCTGTTAGTTTGAGTGGGCACAAGTGACCGACTATTTCATGTTTCCTATGAGAAGTTAACCTTGTTAAGAATCCCTTTACCGAGGTAAAATTTAGTCCCATCTTGGGGGTGACCCACTTTTGAGAGTGATGAGTAGTGTGGTCTAACAATAGGAGGTTCATGGAAGGTCTGCATGCAGTTGGTGGTATTCTTAGTAAGATAAGTGTCAGTTGTGTGATAAATTTACATGTTGCATTATTATTTACGTGTTTATTTTTGGGGGTTTATCCTATGTGTGGTTATAAGTATCTTTATAGTTATGGGTATTGATTGTATATGTTGCATGTATGTGTTCATTGTTATTTCAGTATGAATTTGTGCAATTATATAATGCATTTGTTTGTTTACGTTTTATATATAAAGTTCACAATAGTTCTATTTGTATATGTTTTAATTGCATGTAGTTCGAAAAATTTATGTTGCATAGCTCAATTGGATGCTAGGTATGTTATAGTATGTTCCACAGAGAGAACAAAAGCATCCTTTGTAGTAGCATGGCCTGACATGGGTGGTCGGGGATGCTACAATATGGTATCAAGTAATATGTTACAACATGTTACTTGTAATATGTTACAACATATTACTAGTAATGACCACTCAAATCTTAACTACTCAAATCTATACAAGCAACAATTTCTTCCAAGATTTCAAAAAAAAAAATCACAATTTTTTATAATTTAAATTACATTTATGAATACATAAATGGATTCAATTGATCACTCAAATCTATAGAATCAACAATTTCTTCCAATATTCAAACAAAATTAAATTGTTAATATCAAGAAAAAACATAACATACATTTATTTGAAATGAGTAGGATTCTTTTGACCCTCTGAACTCAAATTAGAAAATGAGTTAATTGGAGGTTGTTCCATCCTAGTTTCAGACAACATCGATTGTTAGATAAGTGATTGTTAGATAAGCGTTAGGAATCCCATCTTTCCATGCCTCTTGAGTTTCCAAAGTGTTTTGAGGCTATGAGCGATTAATAAATGAAGTTTTTTCCTTCATTGTCGTGAGGCCTAATACCATTCGAACTTATATTTTTGATATCTTTCAAACTTCTATAGTATGTACTAAGTATAGATCTATCCATGTATTCAATTATAATTATCAATTAATTAAATATTTATATTAATTATAATTATTATAATAATATCTACGATAATTATAATAACATATATTATTTAATATTATTATTTCAAATAAAATGATTTAAAATAGAAATATGCAATAATAATATAGTAATAAGAAATTTATTAATAACATTAATTAATATTAACAATGTAAGTTAGTGGTCGAGTTCAACCTTGTGTGACGCGTATCGGCACAGTTGTTGAATCCGCCAAAAATGTAATTATGTTCATATTAAATATATGTGTAGACTGAAATAATAATAATAATAATAATAATAATCATCATCATCACCAACACAGATCCATATTAACCTCGTATCTATCGAGAGGGATCCAATCTATAGAGATGAAAACATTTTTTAGAGTGCAAAACTTGAGGAAAGGTTAAAGGTTTGTAGCTCTAGACATTTGATAAATCATATTTGATCCCTCTTGAGAGTGCTTGATAGATCTAGGGTTAAGAGTGAAAAACTTGAGGAAAGGTTAAATATTTGTACCTCTAGATATTTCATCCCTCTCAATGGTGCTTGATAGATCTAGCTTGATAGATATACGATTAAGATGCATTTACACTAATGACACTATACACATGTTTTGATTTTTATGTCAATTGATATATATGTATGTGTGTGTGTGTTATTACTTTATTATTAGTTTAACATTAATTTATTATTTTGTAGATTTTTTAAGTTATTATTTTAATATGTTATGTTACATGGACATCTCTGCGCTTTGAGGTTTATTGTATGTGATGTTGTATTGTGACATTGAAAAATGTTTTATGACATTGTGACATTCATATAAGGATGTGTATGTGTATACAAATTTGGATATCTAATTAAAGTCTCATGAGTTTTCATACCATATTACAATGTTTATTAATGTTTTATTATTAAGTCATGGTAACCAAATGTGATATGACATTGTCATATTTAAAAGGGTTTTGTTTTCTGTTAAGTAATATTGTGATATTCAATCATTTTTTCTGAGATTGTGTAATTAATGAAATTCGAAATCACATTGATACATTGAATTTTTTTGTTGGTCACAATGCAACATTTATTTTATAATATTCACATTTGAATGTTGATTAAACAAATTAAGTCTTTGAACACAAAAATATGATTTTTCATATTTAAAAAGGTTTTTGTTTTATGCTAAGTAGTATTGTGATATTCAATAAGATTTTGTGAGATTGTATAATAAATGAAATTTGAAGTCACATCGATACATTGAATTTTTTGTTGGTGACATAGCAACATTTATCTTACAATCAAATTAAGTCTTTGAACACAAAAATATGATTTTTCATATTTAAAAAGGTTTTTGTTTTATGCTAAGTAATATTGTGATATTCTTACAATCAAGTTAAGTCTTTGATCACAAAAATATGATTTTTCATATTTAAAAAGGTTTTTGTTTTATGCTAAGTAATATTGTGATATTCAATAAGATTTTGTGAGATTGTGTAATAAATGAAATTTGAAGTCACATCGATACATTGAATTTTTTGTTGGTCACACTGCAACATTTATCTTACAATATATTAATAATTAGGCAATGTTGTAGTGGTTATGAAATATAATGTGAAATTTGAATGTTGATTAAACATATTAAGTCTTTGAACAAAAAAAATATTCGAAGTCACATCGATACATTGAATTTTTTTGTTGTTGATCACAATGCAACATTTATCTTACAATATTAATAATTATCTAATTTTATCGTAGTTATGAAATATAATTATGAAATATAATGTTAAATTTGAATGTTGATTAAACTTATTAATTCTTTGAATACAAAAGTATGATTTCATTTTTTTGTTGAAACACAAAAATATGATTATATTGTTGATAGAATGTGTTGTCGTATTTTCATGTTAATGAAATGTGTTGGGAATTTACAACACTCATAAATGTTTTTATTCAAACATATTTATTGTTTCAACACAAAAGATTATAATTATAAATAATCAATATATTATTTTTTTAATTTATTATTATTATTTTCTCAAATTGCGAAATTCATGTCACGATGTTGAAGAGTGTTTAAATTTGTCACATTGTGACATTCATATTAATGTATTGATAGTTATGTTGATGAATAAAGCGTTGCTTTATTAATGACTATGTGGCATTGTGAAGCCCTTGAAATAGTGTCCTACATTGTAGTGTTATTTATTTGTCATATTGTGACGTCTATAATGGTTAATGCAAAATTGTGGTGTTATTTATTTGATATATTATAATAATCATAATCTATTTTTAAGGTCACGTCCAAGCCACACCAAATTGGTGTATGAGATCCCCTTGTTTGTGGGATAAGGGACCCCCCTCCGCCCAACGATTTGTCTAGTAAATTCTATGGAGGTATACATACCCTACCCCCCTCTAAATTTGAACTTGTGACCTCTTAAGAGGAAACACATGTTCTTACCCTACAATTGTTGATGAAATTTTATTAGACATCACAATGTTAGTTAATGAAGTGTTAATGAAATTTGATGTCATATTGTGACATTTGAAAATGTATTTTAATTTTTAGTTTTTTTGAAGTTTATGCGAGATTGGGATTTTCATTAATTTTATGTCACACTATTTGAATATTGAAATATGACGTCACATTGCTACATTGAAATAATATTTTGAAAATAAAATTTATAGAATTATAATTTTATTTTATTTTATACTATATATATACGAAAATATTATTAAATTTTTTCTTAAATGATATAAAGAGGTTATAGACTAAAATTATATGTTTGTATTAAAAATATATAGAAAATAATATGGACATTGCATAAATTATTATATTTATTGAAGAAAGCATTCAAACAAAAAATAATGGATATTTACAGAAACAAAAGTTTTAAGAATTCATTTTTGGTATTTTCCTTCATTTTATCTCTATACAAGAGCTCACGGGGGAACGGTGAGATTTCAACTTATACATGCTCAAAGTTATGATTATGTAATGCTTCATATTCATATTAGATATTTGATAACCAAATTATGTAGTTTCTTGTTGCTTTGTGACATTCTATTCTATGTTTCTATGTTATTTTTTGTAACTTTAATGCTTGATTCAATATCTTCCAGTTCATAAAATAATATAAAAAAGTATGTTTCTATGTTATTTTTTGCAACTTTAATGTTTGATTCAATATCTTCCAGTTCATAAAATAATATAAAAAAGTTGTTATTATTTTAAGGTGTTTTTATAAGCCAAAAATTTAATATAAATAATTTAATCGAAACACTAAAATAATAAAGTAGAAGTTACTTATAAAGAATGTGAAATAATATTACAAATAATTCAGATTCATACAATAAAATTGAATTAAAAAATATTAAAAAGACACATTTTTTCTTTGTAGCATTTGATATTTTGCATGATAAATGTTTTTTCATTTACAAATGTTCTTGAAATCTTAAAAATTCATAAATACCATTAGGTTTTCATAACATAAAGCATTGAAAGTAATGATGGATACAGAATAAAGTTAAATAAGCATTGTTCTTCTTTATTTCTAACTTTATCATATTCACTTTCACTCATCTTTGCATATCTTTCAAATGTGAAAGGTGTTGATATCCTTAAGCCATCTACTGATTTAACTCATAAATTTTTTGTAAATGTTAAACCTTGTCTTTCATTAGTAAAAATATCAATTATCACTTTATATATTGTCAAGCCTTGTGATTTGTGTATAGTGAAAGCTCAAAACATACACAATGGGATTTATTTTATATTTCCTCTAACAACTAGTGGTATCGGTACAATACTTTCATCTGTCATGTCCCATGGTATACAAATGTAATTATCAAATGAAACAATTGTATAAATTGGTAGTTGAGGTGGCCTTGAGTTCCATGTGCTCCATTTGTTAACCATACTTCTACCTACAAGTTGGATGTCAACATTTGTTCATCATCTATATCATTAAATTATTTTTTCTTTATACGTTCTGGAACAAATCATGCAATATGAGTATTTAATGATTTAAGGATGGAATTGTTGTGTAGATAGATTAATTTGTTTATTGGAAATAAATGGCTTTTCTATTCAAAACTATTAATTTCAATGGAATCCATAGATGTATTTGTTCTTGACCTCAAAATATTCCATTTATCCAAATTTTCATCTACATTTATGATGTTTGTCAATAATCTTCAAAAATTTGATTTCTTTGGAGTTGTATCTTGTTGATGAAAAATTATGTCTAAAGTGACAACCGTTTTGAAATCCTTCCATAGAATTTTAGCAGTTGTGTTACCTATATACAATGGTTTATCTTTGAAAGGTGGTAATTTATCAAGGTCTTCAATCAGGAGTAATAATTTTCTACCAAATAGAATATATTGATTTTCTAGAATTGATTCACGCAATTGTGAATCAATTGGCATGAACAAATTTGGTTCAGTGAATCTCATTTCATTGATCAAAATGTATTTAATATGTTTCATTTCCTCTTGAAATGCTACAAGTTTTTGAAGGTTTAAAGTCTTTAATCAGAATTGTTAATGTTGAGTGTATTCTTTTAAATCAAATATTGAAAGAATCAATTCCAGTACGTGCTAATAAAACAAAGGGTTTTTTCCATTAATTGACTGAGAGTTAAATCATTTTGAAATACAATGTATACAATATTAATTTCTTGTTCTTGTAGTTCCTTGGACAATCATCTTTAGTGGATATGTAGTATTTTCATCATTGAAATATTCAATAATAATTTGAAAACAAAGTTGTTTCTTTTCACACAATGAAAATGGATATGTTGATGTGGAAATAGACTGATTTTTTTATTGGCCCAATCAATTGTGCATTCTGAATGAAATTATTTGCTTCTTTTGTTGTATTATTTGAACCCGTAGTATGATCCCACAAATGATTCAAGTCAAAGTCTTTTTGACCGAGAGTATCAATGTGATACACTTGAATAGAATTAGGACAAATAATGTGCGATAGTATTTTCCATTCATCCATATCATCATGAGGAATGATTTTTTCTTCATTTATTTCATCATCTTCTTCAAGAATTTATGTTTCTGATTCTATTCGTTGAACATGCCAAGATCGATATCTAAAATAATTCTTCTTCTGAATAATAACTTTTTTATCAATACCTATATCAATATGATTGTTTTTGAATGGTTTCTTTAACAGTAATTCACTTTGACAAAATAATTCATAGTTATCTGAATTTTCATTAAAAGTTGTTACAAATCGAGGTTAGATTTGAATTATTGCAACATTTTTTCTAGGCTTCCATTGTTATTTATTGAGTCATGGGTTAAATGTGAGTTCAAGAAACATATCTCAATTAACTAAAATCAAATGAAGAAAAAATCAAATGCAATCTTGTTTAAATATGTATATAACTAATTAAGATTCTATATTACAAACCAAATAATTCAATAACTTTGAAACAATATTCTTTAATATTTATGAGCAAACACAATCTTGTCTAAAATGTATATAACTAATTAGAATTCTATATTACAATCAGAATTCTATAACTTTGAATTCTATATTATAATCAAATAATTCTATAACTTTGAAGTAATATTCCTTTTTAAAATTGATGAAAGAACATAAAGATAACAGAACTTAAACATTGTTCTTGTCTAAATATGTATATAACTAATTACAATTCTATTTTAGAAATCGAGAAATTTCATAAGCTAAAAACAATAATCTTTAATTTTCATAAAAATCTTAAACATATGAAAATTATTAATAAATATAATAGTCAATGAATATGAAATTGCATAATTCCTTTAGACAAACCCTAATAGTGCAATTCATAAAA
>SNQJ01S0091018.1:32837-57641 GCA_010110895.2 Picea sitchensis | reverse complement strand
CGAGTGGCACCCTTGGAGCAAGTGGTGCATCCTGAAGGGAACGTCGCACAAAAGAAACTCAGTTGGCGAGTGGCACCCTTGGAGCATGTGGTGCATCCTGAAGGGCACGTCGCACAAAAGAAACTCAAGAGACGAGTGGCACCCTTGGAGCACGTGGTGCATCCTGAAGGGAATGTCGCAATAATGTGGATGAAGGAGTCAGCCTAAATAGCCCTAAGTCATCAACACCTGAATAAATCCTTAAACAATTCCCCTAACCAGGCGTCTCCAGTTCAAACTTTGAGCCCTTGGTCAAAAATAAAAAACATAATTCAAGACTATAAATTAAATATTCATTCCCCCTATGATTTTCAACCTCCACCTACTCCAAGGAGTTTCCTTCCTTAATTAAATACGTAAAACAATTCCTCTGTTAATTGAATTCATAAAGTAATTCCTTCCTTAATTGAGTACATAAGGCCTTTCCTCATTCCCAGTAATAAGCTTGATAATTTATCTTTTTAGTGAAGGTACTATTACTTCACCCTAACATAATAATCAAAACTTAACCATCTCCTAATAAAAATGCCATTATATTCTAGCTAACAATAGCTCTACAATTCAAATAACATTAGAATTTCATTTCCTACTAGCTAAGCATTAACAATACATGTGCTAATAATAAAATTGAACAAAAAAAAAAAATCCCACTTAAGCTAATGTGAGTCTTTATAAAGTGTGTAGGGTAAAATAAAGAGATTAAGAAATCAATTCAAATAGGTGGTTGTAAATTTGAAAAGAAGAAATTAATTAGTTAACTAATGGGAGCTTAAAAGAAATATATATATATATATATATGAATTTTAAAAAATTATAATGAAAATATGCTTAGCGCCTTTACCTTATTGAGTTTTCAAAAAAATAAAAAAAAGGGGGGAAAACTTAAAAGAAATATGATTTAGGGTTTTTGAGGAAAAACCTAATGGGATTAGGTAAAAAAGAGGATAAAAGAAAGGAGATGGGGGAAAAGAAGGGGGATCTGCTATGAGGTATTGTTCTGCTTCCAAAATGGCAAACTGGACTAATTACTTGTGAGGAGCTGGGGATTTTCTCAGCTGATTGAGTGGTAGTTCAGCCTTGGAGGTGAGCTGGGAAGCTAGGTTACTGTATGGACTGTGTGTGGCCCCTTTGCGGCTTGGGGGGATAAGGGGGAAGAAGAGTACCCCATCGAAAGGTAACCAACTAATAATCTTGGATATAACCATAACCGGTATCAGAAATTCCATCTGGAATATATACATTTTGAAATTAATCAAAAATAATTGTAAGTAAATTCAACAACGCGATATTCAGATTTAATGATTAACTAGAATTTTTCTGAGACAACTAACTCTAATTCTACAGTTGCATCCAAAATTAGAATTATAACTGAAAACACTAATACTGTAATAAATTTGAGATAAGGGAATCGACGATTCGCTGAACCACCCAATCTCTAAGAGAACCTGACAGGCGCAAAGGGGCATGTGGTCAAACACAAGGAACAGTTTCATGCAGTGCTCCTATGGCTGAGGTTTGAGCACGCGTGGATGCCCGTGGTTGAAGTGGCAAAAATGCTTCCAGGAGGCTCTGACCTGGGCACAATCCAAGGTTGATAATGGATAGTTGTATAACCTCCTAGGTAAAACAAACCCCATTTAGAAAATACACTAAATTAATTTCAAATATCATATAATTATGGCATTGACAAAATATGTATTCTTAATTTAATGACAGCGTAGGCACATATGCATTTTACAGTTTTAATGGTTGGTCGGCAGTAAAACCCTTACCCTGTCAGATCGTAGATGTCACAGGTTAATGAATTACTGACTAGCAGGTTTTTTTGCATTTAAGTGGTTCAGTATGTGTCGAATTTGCCAGCACTGGATTGAATGATAAATTAATTGCATATTGATTTAACCTAGAATGCAGAACACTGGGATTCTATTGATAAGCTACCGAAACTTACAGTTAATGGTGATATATTTGGTAGATTGTGGGGCAGAAGCATGGTTTCTATAAAATTAGGATGTCGTAATGCCACCTATTGTTATTTAAATGCCCAAGGTCAATGCAATTATAAATGCAATGTTAAAGCATATATTAAATGCATTAATAGTAAAGCTTTATGGAAAATCGTTGTAATAGGACTGGGGTTATCGTAAATGGCAACGTAAACTGCAATTATAAAGGTAATAATTAAAACGCAATATTGATATTGTTTAAAGGAGAGTATTGTTGAATGTGCTTGCTTGTTATTTTAATGGCAATAATAACTGCAATATAAAAAAATGCCATATGAAAATGCAGTACTAATATTGTCTTATGGAGAGTTTTACTGTAATGTGGCTGATTGTATTTTAAATGGAAAAAAAAAATGATATATTAAAATGCAATATTAGTATTGGTTCTGGAAAGTTTGGGGTAATGTGACTTTGTGTTATCTTAAATGACAAGGAATATGGCAATTATGAAAAGGCAATGATAACATTGTTTCATTTTATGTGATGTGGTACTGATACCAATATTTAGGATGAGGCTCGATTCAATTACCTTTGTCGTTTATGGTAGAGTTTAAAATGATGAATTGATTAAATTAAATGATAATGTTATGAGGAAGTTAGTATCTACGTTGCTTATTTAATGGAAATGTTAAGTAAATGGATTTAGATAATTGTAAGTTGCTAGATGATACCATTTTAGTTTTTTATGATAATAGTCAGCTAAATTTCCAGGATCTCATATTAGGAATATAATCATGCCAGCCTGTATGGTGTTGTAGAATGGTAGTATGGTAGATTATTCGATGACATATCAATGATTAGGACCCTTCCTATTTTTCTTCTAATACATTTTTTTCTTCTATCATATATTATGTTTATGGGAGTTCAGGTCAATTTGACCATCATAATACTTACCCATTCGATAAGATTTGAAGGTAAATTTTGACATGACTTATTGATGACTGAATAGGTTAGAATGAATTGTAGGTAAATCAGTAGTATGGTATGTGAATTATTAATGCTATGCAAACAGTTATTCTGCATTAGTAATGAGAACTCACAATTAAATTGATTTTATATTATTCAGAGTAGAAATGGCCACTCTTCGACTAATGGAAATTTAGGGGAATGACGGGTTGGTACTTAATGCTAATGAAGGCGGAGATAAGGCCTTGTCGTAATAATGGTTGGTCATTGTTGATTCATTTTGTTCTGCACCTTCCATAGAGGTTGCGGTCGTGCGTTTATTCATTGTTGTACTTGGCTGAGTCTTTTGAGTATGAGGTCAGTCGTGTCGGGCGGGATGTAGACACCCCAGGTAACCCTAGCAGATATGCTTGCATGTGGGATTATTTCGTGTAAAGAATCCAATGCCATATCAAGAGTCTCGGGCCCTTTAAAGGCAGGGTTTCCACTCTTGCGACACACATGATGGATATTACTAGTTTCTACCTGAGCAGTCGGCCAGGAGCCTATCTGACCTTCTCTCTCTCCGGAGCAGAGAACTAAGATTAAACACCCTGCTTTCCTGTGCAGAAATAGTAAGATCCACTACCATGGATTCTTCCCTCTATGTTCATACTGGGCACCACCCAGTATGTCTTTAGATGTTGCATTGTGCACCCTATGTCCTTGGTCATTATTGTTGCAATTACCTGTAGTGCACCATATGTCTTGGGTCGTTCATTGCCTGCAGCTCTTGTTGAGCGTCATGTCTCCTTGCTGTGATCCTCGTGGTTGCATCTTGTTAATCATTGGGTGGTGACGTAGATTCATGTGTGTCTGTTCCTTTCTACCCGCGTGCACACACATTTAAAAAAAAAAAAAAAACTTGCACCTGTTGTCAGAGTCGTTGTCGTAACAAGGAGGGATCTTACAATCTTGGAAAACCCTTCTTATCCGCTATATCTTTAGGTACCATCCATTCCATAATGGATTTTGTCTTTCCCGGGTCTATTGCAATACCCTCTACTGAAATTACATGTCCTAGATATTGTATTTCCTTTTGATAGAAGTCACACTTGTCAAATTTGGCTTATAGTTTGTGCTTCCTCAAAGTTTGCAGAACTATTCTTAAGTGTTCCTCATGTTCTTCTTCCATTTTTTAATAGACCAGGATATCATCGATAAATACTACCATGAACTTGTCCAAGTACTGACTGAAAATACTGTTCATTAGGCACATAAACGTGGCTGGTGCATTAGTGAGTCCAAAAGGTATGAATATGAACTCGTAGTGTCCATATATTGTCTGAAAAATTGTTTTGTTTATGTCCTCGTCTTTTATCCGAACTTGATGATAACCGGATCATAAATCCAACTTTGAAAAGATCATGGCCCCACCTACTTGATCGAACAGATCATTTATCCTTGGTAAGGGTTATTTATTCTTAATAGTCATTTTGTTCAGTTGTCTATAATCGATACATAGTCTTAGAGTGCCATCTTTATTTTTCACAAAGAGGACTGGTGCCCCCCCAAGGTGAGACACTCGGTCTGATATACTCTTTGTCCAACAATTCCTATAATTGTATTTTTAATTCTGTCAGTTCTGGTAGACTCATTCAGTAAGGCGCTTTTGAGATACGGGCTGAACCGGGTAGTAGGTCTATGGAGAAGTCTATTTCCCTTCTAGGGGGTGATTCTGGTATCTCATCCAAAAACATGTCTCTAAATTCGCGTAGGATAGAAAATTCTTCTAACTTTGGCTTATCTTCTTTTTCTACTAGATTCGTCACTTGGATGGCATAAACTTGACATCCCTTTCTCATACATTTCTTTAGTTGCATCGCTGAAACTTGTCTGACTGATATCGATTTTTGTATACCTTGGGCTATTCTCGTAGTGCCAGAATCATATTTATAGCTAAGTATCTTTGTATAACAATCTAATATTGCTTTGTGTCATTCCAACCAATCCATCCCAATAATAATATCGTAATATCCTAGTGGTAGGATGTTCGGATTGGTCCTTATAGTTTGACCATTCAAACTGAACTCAAAATCAGAAACAAAGTTGATTACTTTCCTTTTAGTACCTGTCGCTAGTTGCACAAGCCATGGTTTTGCGTGCTTCAGTCTCTTAAGTTTATTTGACTCTACTAAATTCGGAGTAATATAAATTAATGTTGCTCCAGGGTCAATTAAAACAGAAATTCGAGTGTCATGGATTTTACCTTCGATTTCTACCACTGAGGACTGGTGGTCAGCTTGTCGACCATCAATGGCTACATTTATCTGATGTAGGCTTCTGCCCATGTCTCCCACTGTCGAGGCTTCTTCCAGATTATGAACAACAGTTCTATTTGTTGAAATCAAACGTGGATAGTTCCTCCTTAGATGAGGCTCTCCACATTCCCAACACTTTAGTGGCTCGTGGGAGTTTTCCTCAAACTTCTTCATTCCCAGGTTTACTGGTTTACCGCTGGTTTGCATATTCGGGTGACTGAATTGAGAATATTTTCTCGAAAAACTTTTTACTGCATTTCGATAAGGAGTTGGCTAGTATCCCTTCTTCTGCTGGTTCATTTGATCTTGCTTCGTATCCTTCTAAGCTTTGGGAAACTCTACCCATTGCTTATACTGATCATAGCACATTCGTTCTTTCCTGAATACCTCACTCAAGGATTTGGTGTTGGCAAACTCAATTCTGTCCCTATAGGACTGTGGTAGGCAGCTTAAGAATTGTTGGATTTTTACCTTATCCTCTCGGATGTACAGTACGAACCTTAATAGTTACATAAATTTCTTTATAAGGTCCCCCATCATCATCTGTCTGAGTCGTAACTCGTAAAATTCTTTCGTCTTCCTTTCATAATAATTTTCAGAAAGGTATTGTTTCTTGAAATACTTCTTAAAGTCAGACCATTCCAACTGTTTCTCCTTTAGGCCTTTGGCCAATTTCAGATCTTGCCACCATATACTAGCCTTCTCTTTTAGATTGTAGATGGCCATCCTGACCTTCATGTTGCTGGAATAGCTGTAGATTTGAAAGTACTTTTTGATGTCCAACAACCATGCCTCTGCTTCTTCTCATGTCCTGGATTCTCCATCAAAGATAGCTGGTTTAATATTTTTAAATTCTCCTTCAAGGTGGTCTACTTGTTTTCTTTTTTTGTCCATTATAGTTCTACCTTCAACTGGAGGTGTTCCTTCAGACGAACTATCTCCTTTTTTTGTTTCTCGTCCTGAGTTCTTGGAGGCTCTCTTGTTGACTTCTTCGTCATTATTATTGTCTTTTGGGATTTTCTTGGTCACTATACTATGCAACATGACTTTGTTTATCTCTTGCTGTTCCTGTGGAGCCTTCTTCAATTTTTCATTATCAGCTTTCAAAATCTATAGTTCAACAATAAGATTCCTCATTGTTTCCAACACTTCTGTGGGTGAGATTCCGTCACTGTTCTTCCTTGTATCTCCAGGGGGTCTTTGCTGTGGATTTTCTTCCATCCTATTTTCTGCATTGTCCTGAGCTGCCATAATTAATCACCAAAATAGAAAGAGCTTTTTGTTTGTAACCAAAAGATTTATTAGTTTTTATATAAAACAAAATATCTATTAAGCAACTCAACTCGTCTTGTTCAGGCCCAGTGTTGTAACTTTTTTCTTTGATACCATATGTAATGTACCTCAAATTTATCATAAAAAAAATGTCTTTTCATACATTATTTACCAGTTATCTTCGTTTAATCAAATCGTATGATGAGTACTTACATTTTTATTTGAATAACCTTATACCATACTAACTTAACACTTAAGAGAGGTTCACAACGTTTACAAGTATTTCTCCAACTCATAAGTTACTATATAGATATTAATACAATAAATGTATCCACCTATATACTAGGATTCGAGTTTCCAGTTCCCTTGTTAAGAGAATCGGGCTATTTAGATTTTGCGTACAAGTTTATACCCCTAAGAGTTAATACTAGTACTCTTACCTAGCTATGTCAACATCATAATTCAAATCCTTAACGCAGTACATATTAGGAATAGGATAAGGATATTAATGATGGATTATGAGCTGTTTCAATATGTTTTCTTTGATGGCTTCATTTTAGTTCTGATACAGTTAGTCTCCACCATAACAGTTTGAACCTTGACCAATTCCACACAATTTTCTGCATAACTAAAATAACTAAACCTCTTCTTTCTATTGGGGTAACGAAATGAAAAAAGTTTAGTGACTGATTAGTTTCATTGGACAATCATGGATTGACTGCTATTAACTTTGCATATTCAACAACAAGGGAGATGGATGTACCTATCAGGAGGAGTTAAGGCTCTGTCCTGAAATTAATTAGGGTCCTCTTAATCATCGGTCCTGATGACTCTCCCACCTGTTCTTCCCAATCCTGGTGTGCCAACTTTTCCCTAGCACATGGATTGTACCTTCCATGCTATAAAGAGTGGTACTTGTCCCTCTTAGGCTTAGACGGTCTCTCCTCTGCCCTTGTGACTCCGAAGGAGAGGGTTTTGTATTACGCATTCCTCCATAGGGAAAGGCTACCGCCTCTGTGGGCAAGCTTTGGTGAAGTCGATGACGACAACTGACTTCCTGGTAAGTTTTCTAAGGGAACTATTGTGTCTCAATTTGAAAATAGAGTTCAATGTTTGGTTCATATAAAAGAAAACCATTACTTCTTGTAAACTTTACTGTGATTTTGAAGGCCCCCTTTACTCCCGATGATTATGTTCAAAGTCTACGCATTGTTTTTTTTATTCTGGTATCAGTTGTAGAAGAGGTTTTCCTGTTGTATCTGAGAGTCACTACTCTTTACCTCTGTGAACCTAAAGTCATACCTCACATCTATTGTTTGTGTCCTGTGGGATTATTTCCGATTCTTTCTTTTTGTTTACCCTGTGACTAGTAACTGTATTTGGAAGTAACTCAGAGTAATTTCATAAGAGTCTATTCTTACGATGTGTAAAGGTTCCAGGCGAAATAGGGTCAAGTCTCACTCTTAACGTCTATGTTTCTCCTCTGTGACTGATGCATATTATTTACAGTAAGGTGGTGGTTTACCGAGAGTCTATCTCTTACTAAGTTGGAGTACTTTTTGCGAGAACTTCTATTGACTTTGTGTATGATGTCTTTCCTTATACTCTTCGTTTCTGTTCATAAAAGGGTTTTTAATGAAATATTTAACTCTTGAACTCACAATGCTATTTTATTTTCCAAAGTAATTGTTAAATTTTGTATAAATGGGATTCTCTATATTAATGGTGGGACTCTGCCTGTTGCGAGGGTACCCACTAGAAGTTCTAGGGACCATCCTCCCCTCGGCTAGGGTCAATTACAAGACAAGGGCACAACAAATGTTTTACTAAATTTACCTTATCAATTTACCTTTCGATTCTAAATTTAAAGTCCTACTTTGTATTTTACTAATGTTTTTCTATGATGTTAAATGCAGGTATGCCCCCTTCACGGCACAGGGACCGACCTCAACCTATTATGACAAAGGTACTTGGGTTCCGAATAGCTTCTCTCAACTTGCTCCTTAATTTGAAATCATGGAGGTCATGATTCTGTTCGTAGCTTTCTCTTGTTAAACGTAACATTTTCCATGCTCCAATTTCCTGTGCTGGATGTCTGAGGATTAAAACCTTATTTGTTTTTTTGTTAAAATTCCATTTAAGGAGATATGTACAGTCAAGTGTGATGTAGGGGAATGACTAATGTTCAAATACTAGAAATTGACGAAATAGATCTAAGTTTACTATTTGGGAAATCTTAAATCTGTTAAGCTTAGTATTGGAGGGACCATCTTTTCTATTTGAAGAAAAGATTTCAGGGTAATTTATCCTCGTCGTTATGTATATTACTTCTATAATTAATGTATTTGGGAATCTCTATGCAAGTTACAATAACCATCATTTCTTGATTTTATTAATGTCTATATGATTAGTCTCTTGTTAATGCAATTCTTATTTTGAATTTACCCCAAAGGGGATCATTCAGAAACTGGGTTTTTCATCTACGTCTTGTAGATTCTTGTCTTTCAACCAATTGCATCTTCCGAATAGATTGCATTAACTCTGTAATTTCCTAAAATAGATTTCTGGAAAAACTGCGAAGTAATTTAAAGGATATCCTAAATCTTATAATTGTTTATCCGAGGTGTAGTAATGCTACAACCATGAACTCAAAATTCTTTGTTTTCTCTCAGCATGCCTCACGATATAGTCGAATTGGAAATACCCTACCCTTGCTCACAGTATATAGAAGATGCATCATACTTTGATAATGTATCAGTGAAAGCACTAATCACTTTCCTGTGGTAGGATACTAGCATGTATAACCTTCCATTCGGGTAAAAACAATTTATATAATTATATCAATAAGTTTAGGGTAAACTTAATTCCTTGGTTATGTTTGTTCCCCTATGTTTCATTAATCTACTTCTATCCAAGTTCGACCAAATATATAATTTCATCTAGGAATCAAATTGTAGAACTAAATATGTGCTCGCAATAGCTTTGTTCGTTCAAGTTCATTGATACATATTCGATTCTACTTGAAGTTTGAATTTCAGGAAACATTTCAAGAACTAAATCCTACAATCTATTTTCTTACTCTATGAGGATATCACATATTTTATATTTACATACAGATTCTAAATCCATAGTATAGGTTACCAGGGGTTGATTTCAGAAATGCTCTGTCAACTATTCCATAGCAAAGTGGACTGTATTTTCATGAAATCGAACAACCTTTGTCCAGGTTATTGAATGCATGCCAATTTTAATGATTTCACTATATCAGTAACTAATTCATCCCACAGACACCGAACTACTGAAATTTAGGTACAGTAAATATCTTACAACAATTATACGATCATTAAAACAGATATTGGTAACCATTTCAGTTCAGATTTAACATGTACAATGCATCAGATATATAATCATTCAAATAGATAAAGATTAGAATAGCATATCTGAAATAAACTCACAGGAAGACAAAGGGAATAGCCACATTCCTCCCAACCATAGAACCGAGTAGCTCAGATCACTTGCACGGTTCACCCCCTAGCCTGACCATGAGTCCATGAAGGCAAACTTGGAAATTCCTCTTCAGCAATGTCTTTCAATTTCATAGATCCCCCTTGCCTCACACTCATTCAGTGTTCATAATAGAAAGGAAAAAAATTCAATAGTCTCTTTCTCCATCATACTTGGCAGCGTCCCACCTCCTCACATATGCTTCTTTATTCATTTGCCTAGGTCCTTTTTTCCTCCCTTGGGAATTTTTGCATCTTTCTAAATCCTTGATTTTTAGGGGTTTCCAATGGCCAAATCACTGATTTTCCACTTGTAAAAATCAGCCTAGGGTTAGTTCCAACATATTCCCCACTCACGAAGTCATGGCCAACTAATTTTTTAACATGGTTGTTCCATTTGTCCTCCTGCAATCAATATAAAATATTATGTTTTTATACAAGTGTCATTGTCAAATAATTAGTTGAGTCAAATCAGATCTCTCCCCAACAGTCATAATAATTTATTACAAATATCAAATTCAAAATTCAGAATTGCCATAAATGGAAAAAAAATTCCAAATTCGAATTTACTAAAACAAAATAATTTTCCACCAAAAATTAAATTTTCAAAAATATTTTATTTTGGGGGATGTCACATGAAGTTTATATTTGGAGCATAAGAGGGAAATGGATGCAATCAAGAGTTTTTGTATAGTAGGGATGGGTCTTGATTCCTTAACCATATACAAGGGAGATAAATAATTTCCTTACACCATAAGGGGATCTATGTGGGTCATTGTCCATGAACATGAGCACAAACCATGACAACAGACCTTTAGAGGTGATATTTATCCCCCAAGTGGAATATAGGTACCATTATGATGTCTTATATGTTGTGGATGTGTCTTAAGCTGGTATTGGTCATGGTTGAGGGAGGAAATTAAGGCCCTTTCACCCTAGATGAATCCTTTAGATATCAAGAGCCATAAAAAAACACCATAATCCATATAGCATTTCGTATATAGGTCATTATTGTCCTTTAAGTGAGATATGAGAATCATTATGAAATTTGTGCATCAATTGGAGGAGCTTCTAGCCTAGAAGTAACATGTGACAAAAACACTCTTGTAAGGTTGGTTAAGAGGAACAAGGGAAGAAAATACATATTTTTATAAAAGGGAATGAAATGTATGTTTCTATAATCTCTAAAACCAAACCTTGAAACCAACAATATTTCTTATAGAAGAATCAATTCAAGAGTTTACAGGTTTATCACCATCAAAATAGAGTGAATGTTTCATTTGTGATGAAATTTTATTTTATTTATAAATGTTCCATTTGCTAATTTTTGCTCGATGTTTCATTTCCAAATATTTGCTAATTTGTATGTGTGAATGTCTCATTTGATAATATTTGACAATATTCCATTATTTCATATATTGTTTTTTCAATATTTCTTGCACGTACTAACATTCTTCTTGAAATTCTGCAAGAGTGGTGATCAGGGCGAAGGCCCTGAGCATGGAAAAGGCCCTATTCCTAGCACTTCATCGACTGAAAATGATGAATATATAAGTGATGAAGAGATATTTGATTCTATATACCCCTTGAATACAATTGAATTGTCCTTAAGAAAGACCAACAGGGAATTCCAGGATTTGGTCGTTGCTGGGGCCGGAAACTGCTGAGGATTTCAAAAGGATAGATAAATTACACGTTAAGATAGAAAATTATGGGGTAATTCATGCCATCTAACAATATAAATTTTTGGTATGAAATTTTGTAATTTGATATATGCAATTAACACATATTTCTCATTGTAGAATTTTGTGAGATCGATTAGAGGGGAAGGGGAAGGTCCTGGTAGCAGTAGTGGGACTGCAACAATGAACCCGCATGGCCACGTAGCCACCAACCTATTTTCCACCCCAAGTGTGTCGCCTGAGACCAATTATATACCTTCTAGCGGTGATGCCACGCCCCCTCAACACACACCAGATCATGCATGTGGTGCACATGATCATGGATCTCATCACTCTTTCATTGATTGTTACCCTGGTGCTACACATATCCAAAGTACAAGAACAGCCGTTGTATCATTTTTGGTCGACCAAGACATGGTTCCTCTAAAAATAGTACAACTACCAAGTATTTAATATATGTCTTTATAGATATTCATGTTATATAATTGTTTAAACAATCACATATCAGTGAGATTTAAATTACTAATGATGACAATGTTTTACAGGAAACAATGTTTTCTACAATAGTTTGCATGACTATGCATTAGAACTTTTTGGGTCGACCATTCGACTATGATGGAATCGACAAGATTCCAAACTAAAAAGCCTTCTTATCTCCAGACTGGTTGGTGAGTTTGGTGACTCATTCAATAAGACGGAAGTCCTAAAAAGGACTTGAAATCATTTGAAACATGTTAGAGATGCATATAGGAATAAATTAGTAAAGGACCCCAAGTGTGAACGCCCTTTGGTTTTCCCCGAGAGGGAGTGGAAAGAAATTATTCTCGATGCAAGATAATTAGCAATGAAAGAACAAGGGAAGAAACCACCTAGCCCTAGAAGGTAAGAGTGTTTTCAATTTACTATGATGGTCTTTTGTTTACTTTACAAGGAAAACAATCAATATCTAACATATTTCAAAATATTGCGTAGACTCCAAGACACTTCCAAGGCAACAAAGGCAAGACAAGAAAAACATGGCTAACATAATTTGGGATAAGGTGGTTACGGGAGATTGAAGGCATTGGTTGTAAGTGCCTAAACATTTTACTTTTTTTTTTTATCATCGTCGAGAAATATGTAATTCATTGCAGCTAGTGACTAATGATTTTGATATTGCTCAATGCAAGGGGATTTGTTCAACGAGAAAGCCACAAAACAAGATATAAAGGTCGCGTTCACATAGAGTTTTGATGGCCTGGTGGCACAGTGAATAAGCTTGGGGAAATCGCCATGTGTCTCTCTGGAGGACATGGTAAATAAAATGAAATTAAAAACTTGTTGATTAGATTTTACTCATTGATTACTTGTAATGTAAAATATATTTTTATTCATTTAAAATGTAAAATAATGTGTGTCTTTTCCACATTCCCAGGAGAGTAAATATGCTAACAATGCTCCTGATGTACCCAACGAACCACATCCTAACGCCCATATTGATTCAAGCGTTGTTTCCGAAGGAGCGTTACATAGTGGTATGCACACATTTTTAATGTTTTTCCATTTTTCAATGAGTATTAATATTTAGGGTATATTCTGTACTAAATACTTATATTGTTTCATATGGCAGAGCGTGTAGATGTTGATCGAGAGTGGAGATCAACAAGCGCAGAAACAACAATGTGGCCACCATCTATTGTTTATACTGCACCCGCTAGTCCAGGTATAAAACATTGTAATTAAATTTGTATTAATTAAACTTCCCTAGGAACAGTGAATAAAAATATCACTTGAATTTTTGTTGTTGTTTTAGCAGTGGATGCCCATGTGCATTATCAACCTCCACCCCGAAATACTAGAAGCTCATCATGGCATGAGGTGTTGAGTACTGATGATGCAACACTTCAAGAACACCCAATAACGGTGGGGGATCGGTTAAATGTTGATGATGATGACTTAATTTGTTCTTTCATGGATAACAGGAAGAAGAAGAAGATTAAAAACAAATGATTAGACATTTTATTATTAATATAAATCCAATATATTTTTGGTCCAATGTAATGTATTTTGTTTTCCTAAATGTCATGAATGTTATTTGCTTTCATGTTTTTTGTTTTAGAACATGGCGATGAATCTTTTTTTCTTACATTTAATGTTACTGTCATTTCTAATTATAGTTGTAAAATCTAGATAGATTGGGTATGGGGAAATGAGAGTGATGTGAGAGGGGGGGGAGGGGCCAAAATAGCTTCCACCTTCATGTGGTTGGTCTTGTTCAGTAGAAAAATAATTTATTCTCAAAACGAAGAGAAGCTTGTTCAGGTATTCATCTTTAGTCATTAATTTGTAGAGGTTGTTATATCTTTAATTAAAATTATGAAATATAATTAAGTCATGTGATGGATCACACGACGGAGAGGAGCAACAATGGAGGCACCCCATCACTCAAAGGTATGGATCTTGTTAAGGACTAGTTTAAGGTGACATAATTACATATATGTTAGTCAAACTTAATATTAAATAGTAATAATATAGGAAATGTGTTAAGAAAGTTAAATATTTTATGTTTTTTGTATTTTTTTGGAGATGATTTTTGTTGAAATTATAATTTTGAATTGTTGAAATTGTTGTTTTTAATGTAAAAATAGTTTAAATGTCTTGAAATACATCTTTTGTCACTGGATTGTTCTTTCCTTTAGAATATCAATGTCAGGTTCTCTTGACTAGCTGAAGTATGGAATGGGGTATAGTAGGAGGGGGACTTGACCTTCAACCCTATCCACTAGGATATGTTCACCCTGAGACCTTCAATATATGAATCAACTCTATGGAGAATTGTCTTGTGTCCTAGTAGTGAGTGTGTCTCTCTTTATCATAGCTTCTATGTTAGTGTTTGTCACCTCCAGTCTATATTCCTGAGTACCTCATTTATGGAGGTGTTGAGGATTTTTTTGCAACCTCCAAGTGTCTTCTCTCCAGAATTGGATAGGCATATGGATCTACTGTTAGGTGAATATGATTTTTCCATACCTTACTTGGTCTGGCCCCTTCTACTCTTATCTTCAATTCTACTATAATCTCTTTAGGCTCATGTTATTTTGTAGTTGTGAACCTCATAGTTTCATTCTGGAACCCATACTTAAATGCTCATATTTACACACCCCCAACATGGGGGTTTGGTGACCTCAATATTTGTTGCAACACCTAGTTGTGTAGGTAAGGTTTGCAAAGCAGATTTCTCCTTTTAGGGGTGATATCAAAATACAATTCACAAAATTTCCAAGTGTTTTGGAAATCTGTCTTCATAAGAGATATGTATCATTCAATGTTAAATTTGTACCATTGATATTTTAAGTATAAATCATAGACCCTGGCAAGCGGTCTATGTGCCAACATTTTGTAAGCTTGTTCAATAATCTCCTCACATACATATGTTAATATTGCAATTTCCTAATCCTTTTTTGTAGTTTCTTGCATTTGTTTTACCAGGTCAATTTTTATCTTGATATTTTCATTACCGAGGACTTCTGAGTTTTCATTAAAATCTATTGAGGTTAAAGAAAATTTCTCTTCAAGCAAAGTGATTAGTTGGTTACGCTCGAATGACAAAGACAAAGTTCTCACCTTTTTATTCTTCTTATTTCTTCGATTTCTACTTCACCTTAATCAATCAACAACCGTCTCATCAAAACTTTAACTGAATTTGTGGTGACAATGTGTGTTAGAATCCTCTTTTGTAGCCTATTCAAGCCATATCTCCTTATCCTCTTCGAAATATGCTCAATAACATAACTACTCTCTTCATGTAGCACAAGTGTCTTTTCATCAACAAGGTTGTTGATTTCTTCTTTTCCTTTAACAATTGGAACCCCTAACAGTGTGGCAGGATCTTGCTTGGGCTAAGGTATTTTCCATTGCATCCATAGAAATATTTTATTCTAGTTCCTAATCTATTGAGGACATATCCTCCTACTCCTTCTTCACACTCTGCTACTTCTTATGCAATAGTTGATATAGGCTTTGTAGCATCCATGGATTCTTCACCTACTAGTGTTGGCACATGTTCTAAAGCATGTGATGAGTCTTCAATACATGGTTTTGATGCTACATTTTCTTCAAGATGGATAATGAACATGTCCCATGTGACAGATGGTTTTATTCTTCATAATTCATCAAAAACAAATATCTTAATCAACCCATGGTGTGATACAACTTCTTATGCTCTCGATTGGACTTCTATATCCATCCTTTGGAGAAACTTCATTAAGTAATATGGAATGCCAATGATCCTCCAATGTCTCTAATGTTCCAAGATCTTAAAATGTTGTGCCAACCTAAAAACCTCGAATTACGATGGCATTTTGTGCAACTGTTGAGCAAACTCTATAGTAATTGCATTGATGTATGCAATGTGTATGTCAAATAATGCCATCCATATTGTTTGTTGGAATATATGCTACATGTTAGGATTACTTTGTATTAAATCCATGTCTATAGGCTCTCATATGTTCAATGTTACTCCTGTGATGTTTTGTGAACTCGACAGTTGATTTTCACTTCTACAATAACCCATAATTTGTGAAATCTATTGCCTATTTCTTAACACTTTCCTTGCTACTGCATTTGGCCAACATTGTCGATATCCATAGTGATATTATAGGTCGATGACTCACACTTGTTTCTCATTCAAGGAAAATTCAAGTAATAAAGCATCAATACATATGATTAAGCATTTATCATATTTATGAAGGCATTAAAGCCATTATTTATGTTTTTCACCCAAAAGTATCTATCTTCATTTCTAATTGTCATTGTTTCCTTCAAAATTGGTGGGATAGATCGGCCTGTTAGTTGATGAAATGATAGAGGGTTCATACCATCAGTATCAGTCACTCCATAGAAATATTTATAAAACATTGAATCCCTATCGCAATAGGTATTTCCTTAATAGAAGTCCCTTCCATACAATCTACCTTTTTAGTCAATGTTGGCTCCCAAAACAAAATTGGTAATATCATCAAAATCTACGCTTGAAAATGACTTCAAGAACAAATTTTTTGTTCTCAATTTAATCGAGATCCTTTAATTGATTTAAAATTTGCAATTGCCCGAGAATTCTTGAATTCCCTCAGTGGGTTGCTAATTTTACTGGTTTTAAAATTGAAATTGTATGAGCTGTCTCCCTTGGCATTATTTGTTTCACTCCTTTAGACTAGCACTTGGGCATTGCTTGACATTTTGATAACTGTTGTTAAACTGTGATTTGGCACTCTTGGATGATGTTACTCCTCAATGACGCCCTGTAATGAAACAACCATGCCTCTTGGAAAATTGGATTTGAGTGTGTGACATAATATTTGTTCAACCATAAAAATGTATCCTTCCATTACATCGTCCTATTACAACAAGTTTCTTACTGGAAAACACTTTTAATGTGCAGTAATTGTCCACATTTTCTTCATCTTTTAACATGATGATACAATACCCAGGTACTAAATTTGATGGTACTGTTCAAAATTCAAGATCATAGAGGCTGCAAAATACACTGTTCGAGATGACAACAACAATTTGAAATCTTCTTTGATGTTTTTAACTTCTTCCTGCCAAAACCGAAGTGAAAGAAACCAATTCCATTCGAGGAGACTGCATACAACTGGAGTTTTTGAATATGATTGAACTTCTGATTGGAATCTGTGTGCGAGAGCCAAGCATTTTTGTGTGTAACTGAGAAATTCATGGGATATTTTGTGTGTTGTTGTGCAACATACCCCGAGTTGCTACTATTTGATTCACTTCATTCCGCACCATAGCCATAATCCCAAGTATGTTTGAATAAGTGTTAGGTTGATTCCATGGTTGATCACATAGAAGAATTTGAAGCCATGGAAAACCTCTCTCACTTTCCTAAACTCATACATTTCCACTTGTTTATGATTGCTTGAACTAGGGGTAGCACCCATATACCATTATATAGCATAAATTTTGGTAGTCGCCATGTTTGGAACCACCCTCATTAACATAATTGGATGATTAATGTAACTAGAATGAAGGTATTGACAATGTATGCCGATTGAACCTATTGTTGTCAAGTTATTTTTTAATCCCAATAGAAAATTTTACAATGTAACAATGTATTGAAAGGACCTAATGCTACATGCTAAATGTTTGACAATAAACTTCTTATTTATATTTTATAGGTGGAAATGAAGTACATATTTGAACTAGTCTAAATCTTTATTAATGGACATAGCAATCAACATTTTATTTGAATGATTTGATTGGAGGAATTTAACATATGTATAGGGATATGTGTTGTTGATGGACCATAATGAAGATATTAAATGCAAATCATGTAGATAAGCTTGTTGTAGTTTCTCACAGTCTTAAAATGCAATTTTCAATTAGTTTTTTGACTTATACATTAAAGCAACGTATACTTAAAATACAACCAACAACTCATATCTTCACATTTCACATTTAAAAAATGACAAAGTGTTCAACATACTTTGGTTTATTGGCATATTCTAGTAGCATACTCTGGTGCATGCTTCATAAAAAGACCTACTCATTCACAATTAAATATTCTGGTAGTGGACTTCAGTGCATATCCATGTATGTATGCTTCCCAACAATGAGTGTTTCACTTTTATCCCCTTAACTCACCTTCTAATTGTAACATCCCTCTCTGGTGCACTGAGTGAACTTATTCTTTGAGGACACTTGCTCGCAAGTGATCTGGATTATTATGCTATTAAAAATTTTGATTTTGATTATGAGGAGTTATGGGTTGATGACATGTTGTTTTACCGCTTTGACATAGATAGGTTTTATTAACTCGGTTTTACTGAGTGTGCAGTATTTGGACCACAAGGATCTAGAGGCATCGATGGAACCCGTTGGACTCTGGATCGAGTCAGGGAGTATGCCATTGGGGTTTGATTGTTTTACTGTGACATTAGTGCATTTGACTGGATGATATGATATGGATATGTTCTGACATGATTTGTTGATGATGCAGGTTAATGATATCTTGCCGACCAGACTCACATATGGAGTAAAGGGGTGACGCACGACTACCAGAGATGTTGAAGGAGAGGTGTGGACAATAGCCCTGCCACAACCTACTAGCACTCCCACCATGGCTTGAATTGTAGGTTAACGATTACCTATTTCGAGAGGACCCACGATGTCGTGAGGGTAGACTACGACAGTCGCTCAGAATGATTATAAGGGGCATGCAATAAGGTGACGACCTTATTCGTTAGAATCCCTTAGTCTCCCACAAGTTCACCCGACAGAGTGTTGACTCCAGGGGTTATTGATGTCTACCAAGTTAGTCAAGAGGTGAGTGGTATCCTTGGATCACGTGGTGTGTCTTGAAGGGCACGTCACACAAGAAAAATAGAGAATGGCGAGTGGAACCCTTGGAGCACATAGTGCATCCTGAAGGGCACATCACGCAAGGGAACAGATAAGGTGAGTGACACTCTTGGAGCACCTACTGCGTCCTGAAGGGCACGTCACGTTGCTATTGATAAATAAATGAACCTATATGGCCTTAGGAAGAATAACGAGTTAAGTATTTTTAAAAACAAATTCCCTAATTAAATGTCGCCCAGTACAAAATTTAAGTTCTAAGTCTAAACTACGCTAGGGGTATAATTTTGTCTACCCTTAAAAAAAATAAAATAATAAATAAATAAAATAAAATAAAATAATAATAAGTAAAATAAAAACAACTTAAATAATAATCATGATGTTCATTAAATCTTGTAACATGAGGGGAGTAAGAGAAGAAATGTTTCAAAAAAGTCATGTTGGATTAAAATTTAAAAAGGGAATTAATTGTTTTATTACCTTAATAGATTAAAATATACTAATTAAATAAGAGAAGGGAAAAAGGGGTTAATTTTCACACCTTCCTTTTTGAGTTCTAAGTAAAATGGGGAAAGAGGGAAAATCAAAAAAATAGGAAACTAGGGAAAAGAGGTAACATAAAAAGGGGAAAAGGGGAACTTAAGGGGAAAAGAAGAAAGTCAACTTAGTAAAGAATATACCATTTAAGAGCTTTCTAATTTTAAACTGAATTAACAATTTCATAATAGGCAAAGCCTTTAAAACCTGTAAGGGAATTTGGGGACACCTAGGAGTGATTCTAGGAGTAACTCTAGGTGGGTGAGGGAAATAAGATATAATAAATTAAAGAAATTAAATAATAGAGGAATGAAGGGGACGGGTGACACTTATACGGAGAAGATTTTTTAGGAATTTATTTTAAAAACTTTAATTAAATGAGATTTTAGGAAAGAGAGGAAGTGGGAAATTCTATATAATGAAGGAAGAAGAAGGAGGAAGGATAATATTCTATTTGCGTAACGTTACGCTGCAGAAATATCAACTTGACTGATTTACTTGTGGGTGTTGGGATACCCATCTCGGAGAAGAGTGGTAGCTTGGCCTTGCGAGGCAAGCTGGGAGCTAGCCAAAATCTCTGGTTAGTTTGTGTGGCCCCTTTGTGGCTCGAGGGGCTAAGGGGGAAGAAGAGTACCCCTAGCATTGGCTCAGAGGTACCAGTGAAGTCTCGACAGTCGACGAACGGGAGTTGAACGGAGCGCGCGGACGTCATTCAGAGAGGGCGATCAGGAAATGGTACACTCTTTTCATTTTGTATGGTAGAATATATTAGGACTTATGATTGGTTCTGTATAGTTAATGGAGAAGGAAACTAATGTTTTTGAATGAAATTGTTCTTAGCCTAGCTCAATGGTTGTAGTCTCCTATGGCCTTCGTTTCCTGCATGTCCTGACCACCTGGATGTGATTGATTGTGTTCTTTTGGTTGTTTTCCCTTCGTCCTTAGCTCCTTAGTCCTCGCCTGAGCAGTCGACTGGGATCCTGATCTATGGTCGTCGCCTTAGCGTTAAAATACCTATGGATCTCAACACCCTGCTTTTCTGTGCGAGGATGATGAGAGAAGGACAATCCTGTCATCCGTCTACCACTGTTATTGTCCTTAGCTGATTGATTGACATGCACCTTCTAGGAGAAAGTACCCTTGCGTGTGGATTTCCTTTCATCCTTGATGATTTAGTTATGCACTTGATCGTTCCTCCCTACCTTGTATACGATTGACTTCATACCTGCATTTAAACTTGAGACAACAATTTTATGCTCTTCTTTGGGATATCAATGAGTTGATAACTCGATGTTTCTTGGCCCGACAATCATAAATATATTAGTAGTGATTATTTTTTCTAGACATATGCTTATCGCCATTTCAATGGTAACGAATGGAGTGACATAAAATATATATGTAATGATGTGTGATGGTATATTTTATAACCAACAAATTTATGTTCACATTTTATAGTACTGGTGTGGTGTAGATGATAGCTTGTGTTGTTGTGTGCATGACAATGTTTTATACCTTTGGATGACAGAGTTTTGAGAACAACATTATTCTGATAGAATTCTTAGTGTAACAATTTTTTTATCAGATTCCAGCCTCGCTTATCACTGTTATCTCCCTCCTTGAATGCTTCTTTTTTAACATAGCCAAGTCGTTTTTCCTAAATGGGAAGAATGATGTTGAATTTTTTTTTTAGGAAGTACCATTTTATTCCGGTGTTGGGTCAATCGTTTAGCTCTGCATTCCTCCTTATTGATCAGTGTTATCCTTTTTTCTGGATTCCATGCGGTTATATTCCCTTATTCACATTTTTCCTAGGGATTTTACCCAAATTACTTCATCTAAAAATTATCATGAGAGTCCTAAATACCTCTGCAAAATTTTTTGTGCTCTTTGCTGTGTGATTTCCCTTGTTTGAGTTTTGTTTTCCCACAACGTTTCAGGAGGGTTCAGGCTCTGTGCCTTCCCTTGTCCCCATGATTTGGAACTACCCACGAATGCTGGAAGTGGGGCAAATCTAGACCAGATTCAGCTGATGATTTTGTTAAGATGGGGATTCTGTGTTTTACCTTCTACATGACTGGCATCTTTGTCGAATGAGCTTTGTCTCGTGGCTAATAGAAATCCATAGGTGTGATATCATTCTATATTGAGCAAGCATGCATCCCATACGAATTTAAGGGCTGTTTTGGTAAGAACTACACAAGCAACATCCCTACGGCGATTGCATGGCGTCCTGGTGGTGGACGTAAGGTATAAATGATAGTAAATTTTATATTGATGAAGTGACAGTGTGAATAGCAGTAAATTTTTAATTGTTAATTGAAACGACAGTGGAAATGACAGTTGTTTTCGCAGAAAATTTTAAATGGCAGTTATGGAAATGGCAGTCAATTTATATCCGAGCCTTAACTTTTAGACAACCGTAAATATAGTTTTCAATGTGGGTCATAAATAAATATAGTTTTCAATGACAGACTGCAATGGTAGTAATTATAGTTTTCAATGTTGGGTCCTAAATAAAATAATTCAAGGCCCTTATTAAGTCAATTGTTTTTGACGATCATCTTAAATATTCTTCAAGGATGTATAAGTTCTGGATTTTCATTGAAGCAAGATTCGAAGTTATGCTTTATCTTTAGATTTTAATTATTGGAACAATTAAGTGTAACTATGTGTAAGTTGTGACTTGTATGGATTAGTCATTGCTACGATCTACCTTACCAGACAACATATGTGTTGGACTATTATTTTATAGCGTTCCTCCATTACTTGTTTAGCAATGATGGATTATGGCAGAATATAGTATTATTAATTTCAAGGTGCACTTGTTTAACTTGTTGATACTTAACTCACAATTATATCATGTATATATTGTCTGCGATTTCAATTTATTTAAATGACAGCGATATAATATGTTTAGTGTAGCAATATCATTGTTGGAAGGCTACCCTCTAATAGACTTAATTTTACCGTTGACTGCGATACCACTGTTGGGCGTAGATCACCTATTGGGCGTAATTGTGGACAAGAATTTAAATATTTCAATGTTCATCCTAAGTAAATGATCCGTAGGATCTTTTAAATGACTATGGTTGAGTTTTAATTGCATGCATTAATTAACCATTTGAGAAATTTAGTGAAAGAATGAGGAAGAAGAAGAATTATAACAGCCAAATACTCATGTGTAGATCTGAAATGAAAATATAAACAGCAAACCATAAACACGCAGGTTGATAACGGAGTTCGGCACAACTTTTGCCTACATCTCCGGGCCTTTTCTTTGTGGGGGAGGCTTCTTTATTTTTGCTCAAGTGCTCAAAATTACATCTCTGCAATGCCAAATGGCTACAAGACTGATCTGGTCTTGTTCTCCCAGATCTCTATAACCTTGTAAAGAAAACGGCATGCAAAATGGATGCTCCAAGCTCCCATAAACGATCCGATAGTGTCTCCACCTCAAAGGCTGCCCTGCATCAAACTAACTTTGGCTTGGCTTTTCTTCAACATAACCCTGCTCTGAAAAAAATGACTGTCCTTGGCCTCAAACAGGCCTGGTTTATATAGCCTTGGAGTTGGTTGCACATCCCCAACTTCCTCCAAGAATCTGGCCTCCAAAAATGCCCAATATCCCCCAAAAATGGAGAAAATCTATTAAAAATAGGCATAGTTATTAATAAAAAAATCAAACCTAATATAAAAACCCATTTTTATATAGTTTGTTGGCCAAAATCGGGCGCAGCCCCGGAGCCTTGGGCGCGCACCCTCTGGCATGGTCATATGTTGCGCCATGTGGCCACGCGCCTCACGCGGTGGCCCCCTTCTCGTGCTCCAGCCCTAGTCTCGTGGCATGATAATAGGCCCACGGGCCAACCTCCCGCGCCCTCGTCGGTTTAGCTCCGGGTCCCATGGGATTCACATGGGATCATGGGATAACAACCTCCCATAACCCTGTGCTCCATTTTACTCTACACCCGTGGTTCGATGTGTTACGGTTACATGTGTCGAGGGCTGGGGCTAAGCCCCAGCCCTTTTCCCACCTGTTCAACCTTTTGAATTAATTTAAATAAATTCATTTACATATGTTTTTCAAACACTAACTGATGGCGGGTTGGCTAGCCCAAATTTCCGAGTCCTTTCCCCGGTCGGGAGGTCACGGCTTCAATTCCTGGTCGAGCCAAACAATTTTACAATATAAACCATCAACCAATAAGACGGTGCCATGTGTCAGCCCATGATTGGGCCATGTGGCACCTTACCAACCAACCAGATATTGACACGCGTCATCTACTGATTGGCCCACATGTGTGCCACGTCGACTCTGTCGTACTGCCACCTGTCAGCCCTGTCACCTATTGCATCAGCCTGTCGTACATTCTGTCAGCCTGCCACATCACTGGATGACATCACCCTACCACGTGTCACCCTTTCAGTGGTGACACGTGTCACCTCAATACTGGTCCAACTGTATGCCAAATCGACCAAATCCGTCTGCCACGTGTCGCATCCTGGTGCTGCCACATGTCGTCCTCCGAGGCTGCCACATGTCACAATCTAAAACCACCACGTCAGATGTACAGACATGCCACGTCAGCTATACAGTCATGCGACGTGGACTGTACGGACTGTACAATGATCCCCTTTTTTTTGCCTGTTTGACTTTTCAGACAAAACGCGATATCTTCTCCATACGGACTCCATTTGACAAAGTAAATATACCACCGAAATTAAGAAGACGAGACAGACGCAATGGCATGGGTTTCGTCGCATTCCGAGCACTTTCATTTTTGAGCATTTTTTCAAGCCCTATCAGGCTTCTGGATCCGATTTCAGATCACACCTCCCCACAAAAAGACCTTTTGGTCCCCAAAAGGTTACTGACTAGTCAACAAGCTCGGGATAGGCCACTCGGCTTGTTCTCTGTCTCTGAACTCTGTCATGTGCACCTGTCTCATCAAGATCAACTGTAACACAATCATGACAAATGACAGTATATTGTTAGCCATTGCAACCCTGTTACATCTTACTGAAGCCACTATCATCCATGTAGAAAACATTGCTAATGACAACATCAGAAAGAGGACTACAAATGAACTGATATACTTGAAGTATTTGCACGACATGAACTTATCTTGAAGCAACTTCTGATTGGTTTTCCATTCAACAACCATGTCTTGTTCTTGCTTAAGATCTATTACTTCATTTGAAA
>SNQJ01S0091018.1:19743-32827 GCA_010110895.2 Picea sitchensis | reverse complement strand
ATGTACATTTTTATTCTCATTAGATTTAGAACTTGAACTTGCAGAAGAAGAAGGAGAAGAAGGAGGTGTTGATGGAGGTGAAGGAGGAATGTGAGGATGGTCCTCTTCCTCTTCACTTTTTCCTTTTGAAGAATTACCCAAAAATGGTCGCTTCCATTCTAAATAATCTTCATACAAAACTGTCACCATCTTCGACATAGCATGGAATGTTTTCTTGAACTCTTTCTCTTCTTGAGAAATCCCTTCCTCTGATGCCATCTTCTCTTTGAAAGAAGCTCTTTTTCTCAATCAAATCAATGGATTTTCTGCAACAAGCTCGCCTTCACCACGTTGTAGCTTTTCCCTGGTTAACATGCAACTCAAATCCAAACGTCAACTAGCTATGATACCACTTGATCCGTAGGATCTTTTAAATGACTATGGTTGAGTTTTAATTGCATGCATTAATTAACCATTTGAGAAATTTAGTGAAAGAATGAGGAAGAAGAAGAATTATAACAGCCAAATACTCATGTGCAGATCTGAAATGAAAATATAAACAGCAAACCATAAACACACAGGTTGATAACGGAGTTCGGCACAACTTTTGCCTACGTCTCCGGGCCTTTTCTTTGTGGGGGAGGCTTCTTTATTTCTTCTCAAGTGCTCAAAATTACATCTCTGCAATGCCAAATGGCTACAAGACTGATCTGGTCTTGTTCTCCCAGATCTCTAGAACCCTGCAAAGAAAATGACATGCAAAACGGATGCTCCAAGCTCCCAGAAACGATCCGACAGCGTCTCCACCTCAAAGGCTTCTCTGCATCAAACTGACTTTGGCTTGGCTTTTCTTCAACATAACTCTGCTCTGAAAAAAATGACTGTCCTTGGCCTCAAACAGGCCTGGTTTATATAGCCTTGGAGTTGGTTTCACATCCCCAACTTCCTCCAAGAATCTGGCCTCCAAAAATGCCCAATATCCCCCCAAAATGTAGAAAATCTATTAAAAATAGGCATAGTTATTAATAAAAAAATCAAACTTAATATAGAAACCCATTTTTATATATTTTGTTGGCCAAAATCGGGTGCAGCCCCCGAGCCCTAGGCACGCACCCTCCGGCATGGTCATATGTTGCGCCATGTGGCCACGCGCCTCACGCGGTGGCCCCCTTCTCGTGCTCTAGCCCTAGTCTCGTGGCATGATAATAGGCCCACGGGCCAACCTCCCGCGCCCTTGTCGGTTTAGCTCCAGGTCCCATGGGATCCGCATGGGATCACAGGCTAACAACCTCCCATAACCCCGCGCTCCGTTTTACTCCATGCCCGTGGTTCGATGTGTTACGGTTACATGTGCCGAGGGCTGGGGCTAAGCCCCAGCCCTTTTCCCGCCGGTTCAACCTTTTGAATTAATTTAAATAAATTCATTTACATATGTTTTTCAAACACCAACCGACTGCGGGTTGGCTAGCCCAGCTTTCCGAGTCCTTTTCCCGATCGGGAGGTCACGGTTTCAATTCTCGGTCGAGCCAAACAATTTTACAATATAAACCATCAACCAATAAGATGATGCCACGTGTCAGCCCATGATTGGGCCACGTGGCACCTTACCAACCAACCAGATATTGACACGCGTCATCTACTGATTGGCCCACGTGTGTGCCACGTCGACTCTGCCGTACTGCCACCTGTCAGCCCTGTCACCTATTGCGTCAGCCTGTCGTACGCTATGTCATCCTACCACATCATTGGATGACGTCACCCTACCATGTGTCACCCTTTCAGTGGTGACACGTGTCACCTCAGTACTGGTCCAACTGTACGCCAAATCGACCAAATCCGCCTGCCACGTGTCGCATCCTGGTGCTGCCACGTGTCGTCCTCTGAGGCTACCACGTGTCGCAATATGAAACCACCACATCAACTATATGGACATGCCATGTCAGTTGTACGGTCATGCCACGTGGACTGTACGGACTGTACAGTCATCCCCTTTTTTTTGCCTGTTTGACTTTTCAGACAAAACGTGATATCTTCTCCATACGGACTCCGTTTGACAAAGTAAATATACCACCGGAATCAAGAAGACGAGACAGACGCAATGACATAGGTTTCGTCGCATTCTGAGCACTTTCATTTTTGAGCATTTTTTCAAGCCCTATCAGGCTTCTGGAGCTGATTTCAGATCACAGAATACCCTCTAATAGACTTAGTTTTACCCTCTAATAGACTTAGTTTTACCGTTGATTGCGATACCACTGTTGGGCGTAGATCACCTATTGGGTGTAATTGTGGACAAGAATTTAAATATTTCAATGTTCATCCTAAGTAAACTACTTTGGTTGTCTTTACATATTATTAAAAAGGATATAAGATTTTATTGGAGGCGAGATCATTAGAGTCTAATGTCAGATATGTCAATTTTTACGTTAAATAAAATACCTTTTTAATTATTTTTGAAAACCTTTAAGATTTGTATTTTTATTGGAAGTATGTAGTCAAAGTTATACCTTCATTAGATAATTCTTTCATTAGATTCCCTCATTGTAATAGTTAGAGTGTAAGTGTGTATAATATGCTACTTTATATAAGATAACATAGTTTTCAATAGGGGTGTAATTAAAACATTTCAATGTCTATTTTATGTAAAAGACTATATTAAGGTCAACTTTAAATATTCTTGAAGAATTTATGAAATTTTGATTTTTAGTGGGAGAAGGTGTCGTGGATGATCTTGATGTTGTCTTCAGCCTAGTTGGCTTGGAATTTTTTGTTTTGGGAGGGGATGTAGACGCCTCCTTGTACCTCAGAACAGTCGTCGACCTTGAGACCTTAAATGGTCAAAATCGATGGGAACCTAGGCTTAAGCGTTGCTTATGTGTCCTGGAGGTCCTAACCATTGCAGGGTAGGACGGGCGAGTAGTCATTCTTATTCTTCGTCAGTTGATTGCCATACGTTGCTTCTAGGTGCTTGATGTGCTTCTTAGGTCATTAGGTTGTTGTCGCATGAGTTGCATGTGTCATGCTCGGCGTCGTGTTGCGATGTAGAGTATAATGTCTTTATTACAATTAAATTGTGAATTCCATATAATCGATCTATTTTTTTCAAATAAATGTCAAGTATGTTAGCTTCCTTGTGAGAGAGATTTACTGGAATAAAATGGGAATCTTTGGCAATTTCTCCAACCGCTACCACGATAGAATCATTCTGCTTCTTTGTTCTGGGTAGTTTAGTGATAAAATATATTCTTATGACTTCCCACTTCCAGTTAGTAATGGGAAATGTATGTAGTAAATGGGTCAAATAATATTGTCTCTTAACAAGTGCAATATTCTTCTAGTAACCTAGGTTTCTATCATAAATCACATTATGGATTTCTCCCAATTTATCATATTTTTCAATTTCTCAGAATTTGGAACATAAATTATGCCCCTGTACTTGAGAATCTCATTATTTTCTAGCTTGTAGTCTTCAACTTTATGCTATAAATTACCTTGCTAAAGTTTTTCCATTACATCCATGTATTTCTGATATGCTTTTGCAGCCTCTATAATTCTATCTTTCAAAGATAATTGGTACATGTTAATGGTTGTAGAATGCATCTCACGCACCCTCCTACTGAGTAAATCAACCACATTGTTCTCTTTAACTTCGATATGTTTTATATCAAAATCATATTCACTGAGAAAATATGGCCACCTGCTTTGTCTAGAATTTAGAGTTGTTTGTCCAAACAAGTATTTCAGACCACTATGGTCTATCCTCAACTCAAATATTTTCCCCATGAGATAGTGCATCCACATATTCAAGGAATGAACTATGGTTGCTAATTCCAACTAATAAGTAGCATAGTGTCTTTCATGCTCCTTCGATTTCCTCGATTCATAGCACACCACATACCCATTCTGACTGAGGATTTGGATCAACAATCCTCAGTATTGTAGCACTTTATAATAAATGGTTCAATTATTGGAAATTCCTTTCGAAATATGATGTACATTCAAGATTCACACCCTTCTTCTACAAATAAGTAATTGGATATGAAATATTTAAGAATCTTTCAATAAATATCCTGTAGTAACCTGTAAGGCCCATGAATGATATCACCTATGAGACATTACTTGGTGTTCTCCATCCTTCAATGGTCCTTATCGTTTCTAGATATATGGACCAAGTAATGTATTTTCTTCTCATAAAATGAGCACTTGCTCAATTTAGAATACAATTGATTCTCCCTCAATACTTGTAACACCATTCTCAAGTGTTTCTCATTTTCTTATTCTAAATTAGAATATATAAGAATGTCATCCAAAAATACAATGACAAACTTGTGCAAGTAATTTATGAATATATCGTTCATGAGACACATGAAGACAACTAGTGCATTTGTTAACCCAAATTCAACCATTGTGAACTCATAATGAAAATACCTTATTCCGAAAGAAGTATTGCTTATGTATTCTTCTTTATTTCTTACCTGTTGATAGCCTAATGTGAGATCAATCTTGGAGAATATTTTAGCATCTTTCAGCTAATCAAAATGGTCATCTATCCTTGGCAAAAGATACTTGTTCTTCGCAGTTACCTTTTTAAATTGATGCATTAGATTGATGGAGAAGTTAATATCTCTCTTAGGTGGATATCCTCATATTTCCTTGAATACATTCCCAAACTCCTTTGGGACTACATACTAGTCAATATTTGACACCTTATCCTTAGGTGTTTCTTCCATCCGTGCGACAAATATTTGGCACCCTTTTCTATAACTTTTCTTCGTCTTCAAGGATGGAATTTCTTGGATATTCAATGCTATGGGAATTCCTTATACTTTCCTTATGTTTCCTTCGTCATCCAAGAAAGGAAATTCCTTATTATAATACTTTAGGACAACATAATATTGGTCTAACCAATCCATACCAATTAGAAAATCATAGGAACCTAAAGGTATGATATTCAAATCTTCATTGGTTTTCGTTCCATTCATGTTAAATGGACATGCTTTAAACATCTCATTAATCTTTCTTTTATATCCTCTAGTTTGTTGGACCATCCAAAGTTTTCCAAGCTTGATTCTTGGAAAATGGAATCTCTCCACCAACTCAGGATCTAAATAACTATGACTAGTTCATGAATGAATTAAAATAGCAATGAGATGGTTATTTATCTAACCTTACACTTCAATCATATGTGACTAAAAATCATATTTCTTGTTGTCCAAGGATGCATAGATATTAGGTACACTTCTTCCCATGTCCCCCACTATTTTAGCTTGCTTCCCATTGTGAACAGTCCTCACTTTTTCACTTTTGTGAGGAAAATATTATTTGTACATATGATCTCCCTTTCAATCCACAACATTGAATAAGTGGTTTCCTTGGTATTTATCCCAATGCCTCTGCCATTCTATATCATTTAGGAGTTGTTTTTTCCTGATATTTTTCCTTAAGAATGAAGGCTTAGTTCCCTTCTTCCTCTATTCTATCTTTCTTTTCTTCTTGTATTCCCAATATTTTTGGTAAGTTGCTCTCCCTTTATGTTGATAAAAAAGACACTTATCCCTTATTGTAGTTTCTTCCAATATTTTCAGATCATCTTATTGTATTCTCTCACTAATAAATGATGGAATCCCACTCAAATATCTATGAATTTTAACTTGCTCATCCTTGAAGAAGGAAACATATTTCAACAGCTCTAAAAACATCCTTTCATATTCATGTATGTTCATACTCTCAAGATTGAGTTCAAAGAATTCCTTCATTTTATTATTATTGTATCTCTTAGTCAAGTATTTCCTTTGAAAATACCTCTTGAATTCTCTTGAAGTCTCCTTCTTCTCATCAATCTGTTGTACCTGCACATATTGGACCCACCACATTGATGTTTTTCCCTTGATATGATAAATAACAATTCTACCTTCTTCCTACGAAAAGTAATTATGCAACTAAAAATACTTTATTATGCTTATCATCCATGTATCTACATCATCATCCTTCTTGTGTTCACCATCAAAAGTAGAAGGCTTGGTTTTGTTCATTTCCCCGTGAAGTTAATCTAGTCCAAAAATATTCTTTTTCTTATTGAAAGGAGATGGACTTGCACTACTTTGTACTCTCCTAGTTTAACTCCTTGGAGATTGATGGTGATTCCTACCAACACTTCTTGTTCTATTCTTCTTATCATGGGGATTATGGCTCCTGGGTCTTCTTGACTCGGTCTCTTTATCCATCTTCTTCTCTATTTTTTCGAAGCTCTCAATTATCTTGATGTTGAATTCTTCCTGCTATTCCTTGGATTTCAAAATTTTTATGGTCTCTACCAAGTTCATGCTTACTTTTTTCCCTTCTCCATGTCCATTTGAATTTGTACCTTAATTACCCATATGCACATACATTCTTCTAATCTCTTCTTCATGGCTGTAAACTCCCTTCATATATTCCATGATTCTAAACTTGTGTTGATCCTATTCTGATCTAAATGTTGTTAACTTTGCAACAACCAACAAAATTGGTTTGGATAAAAAATTTAACAGATTCATGAAATTCTATATAATAATATTTTTATAAAGTATAATGATTATTTCTTTTGATTTCTGGAGAAGACTGGATCTCCAATCAACTTCACAAACACTACTTCTCAATTATGACCGATAATTACCATGCTTGAGGTTTACGCACACAATGCTAAAATGTAGCGCATGTACCACACATCTATATTGATTGTACATGATTTTCTGGCACACACCAATATCTCTTGAGTACAACTTTTTTGTCATGCACCAATACTTTGTGTGCACTGCAAGTACCATACCATGTGACCCAAAGGTTTAGTGTGTCTAAAATGCACACCAATACCCCCAACACACTATTATTCAATTGTGCTCCCATATCCCCTGATCATGACTTTTGTGTCGCACATTGATACTTTGTGTACACTATAAGTACTACATTACAAAATGCTAAGGTTTTAATGTGTTCACACCACGCAAAACCCCAAGATCACACAATATGCATCACATTATTACTTGTGCGCTAAAAATATACACCATGCAATGCTCAAATTTTAGTTATCTTGGCCATGCACCTATAGTCTGTGCATGCCACCAATTATACACGTCGTGAAGCCAAAACTTAGTGTACATATCCCTCACACTTATATTTCAAGCATAACATCCAATGTTTAGTGCACACACCTCCGCAACACAATTTTACCACTTAACCAAATCAACACAATGCAATACCCAATTTTAATGCGGACACTTGTGCACCTTTATCGTTTTGCACATCACTACTACTTAACACCAACAATATTTTTAACACTTAATTTTCACCTAATTTCCACTATGGATGTTCTGCAACCATAAAATTTGGTCAATTTAACACAAATATATCCAAATTCAACCTTTTCAATAATAAATGTTTGAGTGCAATGCTGGTTGACATTCTTGGTGCAAGTTTTCCCAAAATTCATTCACAAATTGAGAATTTTATTCCCATAATTCCACTCAATTTGTCATGGCTTTCCTACAACTTCAATTTCGACCAATTATCTTCTAGATTTCTTTTAACAAGGATTAAAATTAAGGATACGTCATTGCTTAATCAAATTTTGCCAAAATATGCGTGAATTTAACAATGAAAATTGGGCTTCTTCCCAATTCCATTCAATTACTTCAAATTTCCATTATGGACGCACTATAACTTGAAATTTATCCACTTTTGGATTCAATTCTCTGCGAGAATCCACTTCGGCATTATGCTAACTCGAACCATCTAGGTTCAATGTTGTAAACTAGTCTCTGATACCACTTTGTAACGTCCCCAATCACTTGTTAGGCTATTCCACTTAAAAACTTTCTTGAACTATGATACCATATTTAAAACATGCCCATATTGAAATCTAGGCATAATATTTGATACCAAATTGTGATGTTTCTATTACCAACAAAAACTCAACCAAGTTACACTCATACAACTCTAACACTCATTAGAACATAAAAATGCATTCTGTAGTGCACACTTAAATACATATTCATAGCATAAATATATATGCATCATAAACAACATAAACCCATTAAAATAGATGCATAATTATTACTACAACACATGGTTTAATACATATTAAAACTTATCTTTGACTAAAGGTACACCAACTATGGGTGTACCTTCCATGTTCCTCCCATCTTTAGACCACCCTTATCATTACTCTGAATAGTGGTTCACCCCCGCACTGGGGATAAACTGCACTTGGGTAAGGGTTCCTATCCAAAATAATTCATCTCATTCAACAAAAAACTCAGTCACAGGTGACTAAAATCACAGGAAAAATCGTTATAGGTGATACAATCACATGAATTCTGTCACAGGTAACAATTCATAGTGGAACCCTACAGTCCCTCTTTCACCACATGTCTTTCCTACCCCAGTAAGTGTTCCCCTTCACTGCTCAACATTCATTCGGCTGCCCCACTTCCCATCGAGGGCTTCAACAACAATATGGAAGGGAAGTTTGAAATCCATGTTGTTGTAGTTTGGCACCTCCAAAAATTAATTTCCTGCAATTCTCTCACCTAGAGATAATGCAATGTCCCATAGGCCTAACAAACTAGCTCTTCATTCTATCTCTCCAACCAAATAAAGGTACAGGCATCTATGATAGTAAAAAAAAATACTCGTCACAATATTATACATGTTACATGATAGTAACAACAAGGTTTTGTGAGAAAACAATTAGCTACCGATTCCCCCCTCCATGATCACATTAATGATTGAATCCCCTAGAAAAAGGTACTAAGTCCAAATTATTTGGATGCATGTTCCCAACTTGACACTTGTCATGTTGAGAACTGTCATTAGTCCACACGTCCCTCTCCCTTAGACTTAGGATAAAACAATATCCATACTTTAGATTTTAAGGAATATTATTATAATATTCCTTTATCCCTCTTAACTTAGCCTCAACCTCAGATAGTCGATTTATACCCCCCCATACACTTTTACATGGTTGGTCTACTGCACTAATCTTTTGCATCTAGGATCACCAACCTTAAAACATAACGATCGTGAGCTAAACCAGTGCGTGCAGAACTTCTGGCATGCATGCACTCTTCTTTCAGTGTGCCACCTTCTCACACTTACATAAGTGCACACTACAACAAGAATTATACACAAAAAGGATCTTTGGCCTCCAAAATGGCGCATTAAGATGATGTGTGTTAAATCTTGGATTGTGCACCATCCTGGGCACTTACACAAATATGTACCAAATACATTAAATTACACGCTATATCCTTTTAGAATTGCACACACTCCTTTGGTGTGAAATTTCCATGCACTGACTTAATGCATGCAATACCAAACAAAAGATATTTTCTCTTCATCTCACACACTTATATGTAAAGTAAACTTACAATTATATGTACAATTTGGGTTTGAGCCTAGGGGTATTTCAAATATTTGGACCACCATTAATTTCAATAAAAAATTACTAAAATAAGATTATCAATTTTCATACACGGTGACATGGGTGTTTGTTTAAGCCTGCAAAGTTCCTTCTTTAACCTCCATACAAAATTTTCTTGGCCTTGTTTTTCAAACCCTTCTGGTTGAACTCGATAGATCTCTTTATTTAATTAACCATTCAAAAAATATGACTAAACATCCAACTAATGTAGTTTCAATTAGACTTAGTAGTCATTTCAATAATTAATCTAATGGTAATAATTTTAGCTACATGTGAGAAAGTATATTCATAATCAATTCCTTCTTTCCCTGAATAAACCTTTGCAACCAATCCAGATTTATACTTGTCTATACTAGCAACAACTTTAAATTTAGACTTAAACAAAAACTTTAAATTTAGACTTAAACAACGATTTTGATCCTATACATAATTTATTCTCATGCAATTTTGTTAGTTCACATGTTTCATTTTTCAAGATAGAATCACATTCTTATTTCTTGGAATCCATCCATACTTTATGGTATTTATCTTTCTCCAAACTCAAACTGACTACATTCATAGGTTGAGTAATTAATGCATAATATTTATACCTTATATGTGTTTGAGTTGGTCGTATTGATCTCATTGATGCTACACTATTTTGTGGAGTTCCTTCACCTCTTCTTCTACTTTGTGGAGTTAATTAATCTCTTCTTCTACTTTGTGTATTTCCTTCATCTCTTATTGGTGTACTCTGTCTATGCATGCTTATTGAAGCTTCAACTTGAACCTTTTCAATATCTTCTTCTTCTTTAACACTTTCATCATTGTCACTAGGAAGATGCTACACATCATGACTATCCTCTTTTAGAACTTCATCTACATGTTCATGAAATAATACATATTTTCTTGCAAAAACCTTATGAGTGTTGGGATCATACATTTTATATGTTTTTTTATTAATACAATAACCAACAAAAATGAATTTGATTTCTTTGGCACTAAGCTTTCTCCTATATTCTTTAGGAACATGAGAAAAATATTTTCTTCCAAAAATTCTTTAATGTATTACTATTGGTTTATATCCATAAAGTTCTTCAAAAGGAGTTTTATTCTCTAACATTTTTTAGAACTTATATTTTTCAAATACACAATGGTATTGATTACTTCAGCCCAAAAATGATTAGAAATATTTTTACCTTTAATCATGCTCTAAGCAAATTCAACTAAAGTTGTATTTTACTCTTAGCTACTCGACTCTGCTAAGGAGTATGAGGTATTATATATTTTTGTTGAACTCCGTGGTTTTTTCCAATATTTTATGAAGTCTCATGATGTGTACTCTCTGCCTTGATATGATCTGAGGATTTTGATATACCTTCCTGTTTTATTTTCAACCATGTTCTTAAATTCTTTAAAATATTGAAACATGTCCCTTTTATATATGATAAAATAAATCCAAGTGTATCTAGTTCAATCATCAATGACAATAAGTAAATAATATGCTCCCCCAAGTGACGTAGTTTGCATAGGACCACATACATTAGTGTGCACTAGCTCAAAAATTTCTTGTTTCCTTTGACCTGTATGTGTAGGAAACTCTTCCCTACACTATTTTCCTGGTGCACATCCCTCACATTATACATGTTAATTCTTAAGAATTGTAAGACCCTTCACCATTTCCTTATTTTGAAGTAACATAAGATCATTATTATTTACATGTCCATACCTGTGATGCCATAATTCTTCCTTTGACATAGTTGTTGATGCCAATGCTTGATGATTCTTCCTAGTGACATTAATCTTGTACAATCCTCCAACTATGACTCTTGTTGCTGCAACTTTGTAGAAATCTTGTATTTCCTTCACAAAACATCATTCCTTAATAAATTCAACTTTTAAATATTGATTTGCAATAGTCTACATTGAAATTATATTTTTCTTTGTTCCTAGAACATACATTACATTTTGGATTTCTTTCTCTTGACCATTAGGAAAAGTCACACATATGTCTCCATAACCTTTAAATTCATTTGATTTATCATCTCCTAGGTAGATATTAGAACCATTGTTGGTCTCATGATAAGTTTCAAACCCATCGCTATTGAAAGACATATGAATAAAAGAACCAAAATTTATAAACCATCCATTCAAATCATCTATTTTTTATGATAAAGTTGCATATGAAATAAACAACTCAAGTTTTTTGAAATCATCACTTACTTTGACATATTTATCATCAAAATTTCCTATATACATTCTATATTGGGACTCATAAAATTTTATCTTCCTATAGTCCTTATAAAAGTGACCAAAATTACCACAATAGAAACATCCATCATTCCTCTGTATATGGTGTCTCTTCTTGGTGGTTCCATGTCTTGCTCTCATTTTGCATGTGCCTTACCTCCTATGTTTCTCTCCCATGGATTTTCTTTGTATGGATATTTTTCTTTGGTTAACAATTCCAAATATGAACTCAAAGACCGGTAGTTAATATTATTTCTAAGTTCTTCCTTTTGGAAAATAATACTTATCAATTCATCAAATAAGGTGAGATAGACATTATAAACAATACCTTTTCCATGATTTATCTTTTCTCCCAATACTAAAATGTGTTTGTGGGGGTTGTAGGTTTGTCTTAATGTAACATCCCGCTCTGGCGCACTGAGAAAACTTATTATTGAGGACACTTGCTCGCAAGTGATCTGGACTTTTCTGATGTTAAACTATTTATCCTTGATTATGATGTGTTATGATAGATGACATGATGTTTTTACTACTTTGATGTAGAGAGGTGCTGCTGACTCAGTTTCATTGAGTGTGTAGGGTTTCGGACCTTGAGGATGTAGAGGCATCGGTGGAACCCCCTTGGACTCCAGATTGAGTCAGGGAGTGTGTTATTTGGGTTGATTTATTTACTGTGATATTTATTTGATCTGATGATATGATGTTGACATGTTCTGACACGATTGTTGATGATGCAGGCTGATGATAGCTTGCTGACCAAACTCACATATGGAGTAAAGGGGCCACACACAATTTCCAGAGAGGTTGAGGGAGAGGGGTGGACAACAGTCCTGCCACCGCCTACTAGCACTCCCACCGTGGCTCGAACTGTAGGTTATCGATTACCTAGTTCGAGAGGATCCACATTGCCGTGAGGGCAGACTGTGACAGTCGCTCATGATGATTCTAAGGGGCACACAATAAGGCGGGGGCCTTATTCCTTAGAGCCCTTAGTCTCCCACAAGTTCACCTGGCGGAGTGTTGACTCCAGGGGTTATAGATGTCTACCAATCAGTCCAGCTGGCGAGTGACACCCTTGGAGCACATGGTGCATCCTGAAGGGCACGTCGCACAAAAGAAACACCAGAAGTGAGTGGAACCCTTGGAGCACGTGGTGCCTCCTGAAGGGCATGTCGTGCAAAGGAAATGAACGAGCCGAGTGGCACCCTTGGAGCACGTGGTGCGTCTTGAAGGGCATGTCGCATTGATGGGGATGAAGGAAACACAACTAAATATCCCTAAGACATTAACACCTTAAGGAATTCTTAAACAACTTCCCTAACTCAGTGTCGCCCAGTTCAGAATCTAAGCACTAAGTCTAAAACTTTTAGGGTAAAATGTTAGTCTAACCTTAAGAATAGACCTTGGAATAAAAATAAC
>SNQJ01S0091017.1:32837-55016 GCA_010110895.2 Picea sitchensis | reverse complement strand
GGTATGTCCACCATCCATTTCTCTGAGTTCATTCAATATCTAGATCTAGGGAAAGAGTAGTATTCTGTCACGTTTTGTTCCAGATCCAGGTGGATCTGGGGAGATTGGTCTGTGTCCGCACTCACGAATTTATCCATAAACAATGCAAGACAATAGAGAAAGCCAGTGAAAAGTAGTCAAACAAATTGTATGTTATTTCAAGGGTATTGCTCATTTTGGTATCAAGTATTGTCGAAGTTCAAAATCATTGGTTGGATTCACCAAATATGACTGGGATGGAAACAATGATGATTGTAAGTCCAGTTCTGGCTATATGTCTTGCCTTAGCATTGGACCATTCATGTGGTCATGCAAGAAAAAAAAAGGTAGTATCCTTTTTTACTACAAAAGCATAATATTGTGGCGTCGTTCAAGCAAGTATTGAAGCAATATGGATCTTCCAACTTTTGGGTGAACTTGGCTTTCTTGTTCAAACCTCGACTACAATCTTCTGTGATAATCAAAGTGCCATACATGTTGTTGACAATCTTGTTTCCCATAGTAAGATGAAGCATGTTGAGCTCCAAGCTCACTATTTGAGACAGTTGATTCATGATAATGCCGTCTCTCTTGAATATTGCAAAATAGATTATCACGTTGTTGACATCTTCACTAAACCTTTATCTAAAGCCAAATTTATCAAGCTCTATATGATGCTTAGGCTTCAATAAGATACAATTATGGGGGGTGTCATGATGACGTAATTTCACCTCTTGAATCTCCAGAAATGTGTGTTGATGGGGGGTGTTGGAATTGTCGATCCAATTAATTAACTTAATTGTTGAGTATTAATCATCAATCCAGTGGTGTAAGCTTAAATATTCCAACATTGTATGTGCATGGAATAGGACACAAAAATTATTGTCTTTGCAACTTAAACTATGTTTGTGTTATGATCGAATCGAATCAAATATGATATGTATAAACCATTTTGTAAATCGAGACAATTGCATGTAATGAAAGAATTATGGTTCACAGTACTCAAACCAAAACTACTACAGGACTATAATTATAATTCGATTCCAACCATACCAAAAATTGATTTGTACAATGAATTAACACAATGTTATCACAATGATTATAATAAAAAAGAATGTCAAAGGCAGAGTAATTATGATCTAATATAAAGAAGTATTACTTGAAATGAATGTTGGAACAAAGTATGCTACTAGGGCACTCAAGGTATGAAACTTGATCAATCCTATGATATCAAAACGTTTGTGTGAAATCATTCAACGCTTGGTCAGTTCAATACATGAAACAAAGAAAAAATTAATGTGAAATAAAGAGATAAACGAAACTCAATTACCAAATGAAAAATGAAACTAGATCTACCTCAACAAACAATTATTTACAAATATATACTAACAATACAAAGCAATGATACCATATTGGTGGGCCCTTCCCAATCACATTATCATTGCCCTACAAACTTATAGGACGAAGGAGAATTTAAACCACGAAATGACGCACAACACCATAATTTATATTAATTAGCAAATGAAGTTCAATACATGATAATGTCGATTTAAATCTACAAGTTGTGATCTAAATACTCCATCTATTGTTCACTCACTATTTCTAGCTTTTATCCCCCCACCTCTACATTGTTTTAGCAAGTATTTATACATGTTTTGTGTTCTAAATGCGCACATGCCCTAAGCAGATCCATGTTCTCATGCATTGGATATATCAATGAAATCATAACAAATAACTCAATTGAGACCAAAGGTGCCAAAATGAATTTGGAAAATCGTTGGAAGATATTATTGTGACATAAAATTACACAATAATATCTCCAAACCTTGACCCCAATCGGATTTTTCCCCTGGAGATCTTGTCCCTTGCCACTATTTAGCATGTAATTTGAAAAATGGCGTAACAAGAAATCTGGACAAACCTAGATTAGAAAATCAGATGTAGCACCCAAACCATACTTAATTCTAGAAAACTACCCAATGGTAACCAATTGGGACCCTTCTAGACAAAACCCATATCTTGTATTTTCAGGATTTGACTTCATCACCTCAGAATTTGTGCCCAAAGATGATTATGTGGAAACTGCTACTAATTTTGGGTTGAAGTGATGATTATGAGATGGAGGTTTGGATAATCGACCTAGGCACGTTTGAATATCATAGAAACATGTTGACATTGTTGTAGAGAAAACCCAGGTCACAATTTTCCTTCTAGAAGTCCGGAAGTACTAGTAACTACAACGTGGGTTACCATACCACTATGTTGGTTATAGGACTTGAGATCAATAAACCATAATTAGTATTAAAAACACTTTTAATCATTCTAATATATTAAAAACTATGGTAAAACACTTAATAAACTACTATAATTAGTTTATGAGCCTTGAATGACCATTTTAGAAAAAAATGTAATAAACATAGTGGTTATTATGGTGAAAAGAGTGGCTTTAATGGGTCAAAAGAGGTTTACTGAAAGTGGAAATGGAATCAAATTAGAGGCCCAATAGGAACATAAAGTCATGATGGTTCATCACACTTCTCTTGGGATCAGTCGATTGTGCAATCAACCTACATATGGAAATAGCCGGGTGAGCGATTGACTAGATCTCTACATTAGTTGATTAAGTAGTCAACAAGTCTTTCGGTCGAACAGTTGACCAATAGTAAAAAATAGTCGGTTGGTGGATCAAACAGTTGATAAATCGACTATGATTTGGACACACAGGTGGTTAGGTTGAGAATCATTGTCAAGTTGACTAGGCAACATGGATTTCACAGAGTAAATTCTAACAACTGATAGTTACATGTGGACAAGATCCTCCCAATTTCATGGAAGTTCGTTAGATCTTGAGGCTATAAATAGTATACCCCATGGATCATTATCATCAAGTGACCAAGTGATATCGTTGTTATGTACAGGATTTCCAATATGCATTGTAATGTTTTGATCATAGTGCGTTGTGCTTAAGTGTTGTAACGATGTCTTTGTTGATATTATGGTAGCTGCGAGAGGTATTTACCTCCACGTGTAAACTTGACGAGAATAGAATATTCTGGGAAGCAAGAAGAAGCCCTAATGAGTTGACTAATAACCCTATAAGACATGTCGGCTCAAGAAGATGACTTTTATTAGGATATTATCCTCCAAGAGAATAAGTCGGCTAGAAGAAATAATATATACTGAATAGACAAATACCCAGAATGAGAAGTCGGCCCAGGCAGTTAGCCAGAATTACTATAAATACAGGAGGCCAGTCTTCATTTTGGAAGGTAGTCTCAGAATTGCAGAGAAACACTTGTGTGCACTACAGTGCCTAGTTTTGTGCATAGGTTTTGGAGGAGAGCTGCCATTGCAGCTGCTGCAGCTAGCATATCATGTTTGGCTTGGACTATCTCTTGGTTAGGGTTTGGACTATCTGATCATCTCTTGTTGGTGCGCTATCCTTGGGGAAAGGAGCGCTACCCTTTGTTTGGCTATATAGCCTAGGTTTTTCTTTCGGAGTGATTCTCTATCAAGGTTAGGGTGCTCGTAGGGTGGCTTTGGCCTATGGTTGGGTGACAATAGCGATATTTTCAATGGTAAAACAAGCACATCCATTATATTCTAACAGTCTTTACACACCACCTTTTGTCTTCAAAATTTTATTCCCTCTTCGATTAAATGTAGAATTGTCTATTTCGTAAAAGGTTTCACCCTATTCCCCAACACAATGCACTACTCTACCACAATTAAAATATTTGAAGGGTAGCCTACCTTTGTATTTTCGAGATCCTCTTTTTAGTTTTCTCACGAATTTTTCTTCTTCTATATCTGATTCATGGCTGGAACAATCACATGATTTGTATCCTTTTGTCTTCTTTGATGCTTTGAAAGTTGCTTCCTTCGATATTGAATTTTATTTTTCTTTCCTCATCTCATATGCAGTTAAAATCCCATGCAATTCATCCATTGTTAATGGATCAAGATCCTTCATTTCTTCAATGGTGGAAAATTTGGCATCAAATCTTAAGGGGAGTGACCTTAACACATTTCGTAAAATTATCGATTCTTCAACCTTTTCACCAAGTCCTCTAATGGTGTTGATAATTTCATCAAAATGGAGAATATATGCTGCAACATTCTCTTCATATTTCATTTTTAGGATCTTAAACTATCTTATATGAGTTTGGATCTTTTCCTTCTTAACCTTGTCATCGCCTTCATAGATATTTTGAAGCTTGTCCCAAATTTATTTTACCAATCTGCAAAGCATTGCCTTAACAAACTTGGATTCTGATAGACCACACAAGATGACATTCATGGATTTTGCATTATTTTCACTAGGCATCTTCCTATCTACATCTATTGGTGGAGTTTTTGGGGTTGTAGAACTAGTCACAACTGATTATCAAATATCGACACAAAGGTCCATTAGATATGTTTGCATCCTTATGCTCCAAAAGGCCTAGTGTGTTTCATCAAACAACATAGCCCTATTTGTGGAGAAACCTTCTTAACTAGCCATGTGTTCTCCCGAGATCTTCCTTCGATCAATTAGACTGTTTCCAAATGAACCTACTCTAATACCAATTCTTGAACTTACACTTATACTGAGCCGGGGGGGGTGAATCATTATAATATAATTTTTACTTTAAATGGGAATGCATCAATCATTCATTAACTTTAAAACAATAAATGCATGTAAACTCAAATCATAGTACATAGAGTTTAATTTGGAAACCCTTGTGGGAGAGAACCACAAAGAATTATCTTTATAAATGTATGTAGGCACCAACCTATTGTTGTAAAGCTTGTGTAATACCCCTAGATCGAGCCCCAATTGTAATGTAAATGTAAATGTACATATAGGATAGTGAGACAAGATACTTTTTGGACAGAGAGCCTTTATATATATGTTTTGAGGCCAGAGTGCCTATGCGGTTATTAGGATAGAGAGCCTGGATGCTAAAATGCCAGTGAGCCTATCTTTGTAAAATGTAATCACACTTAGATATTAATAAAATGCATAATTGTTGCAGACCAATGACACAAAAGAGTATGGGGGGATAAACTCCACTAGAAGGGAAAGGGGGCTAAGGGTCTAGGAATAGGGCCAAGGGGGATTAAACCAAGGAAATATTATTATAATATTTCCTAAATTCTAAGTTGTGGGATATGATTTTGTCCTAAGTTCCTATGAGTGAGGAATGTATCACCATGTGGATCCCATGTTTTTCCTAGCTTGACAAGTGCTAATTTGGGAACATGAAAATATAAAGTTTGGAAATAATGTATCTTCCCAATTATTCTTTCATTATTCACTCACTCTCGACATTTGTACATGGATACTAGCACCATACTTGTACTTGGAAAGATTTGGGAGTTGTTTTTAACCAGTAACTAGGGTATAATGATATGAAGAGGCGGGTTGTTAGGCCCATTTTTGTTGAAGAAGAGGGTTGCCATGCCCATGAGCATTCTCTCTAGGTGAGAGAACCGTTGGGAATTGTTTTCCCAAGGTGACAAGTTGCAACTATAGGGATCTGAGACTTCCTATTCGGCCTATTTCTGAAGCCCCAGAAGGGAAGTGAGGTAGTCAAAGGACTGTTGAGAAGAGAAGGGGCATACTTCCTAGGGTGGGGTATGCATGTTGAGAATGAGAAATTGTAGGTTGTTTTCTAGATTTGGCACCGTAATCTGAGTATTTTGGTTGTTGAAAGACCTTAGCTTGGCTTAGAATTACTTTACCTTGTTGGATATTTAGCTCCATCTCAGGGGTGACCTTTTTCTAAGAGATTATGAGTAGCAGAGTCTGAGGTTGGGAGGAACATCTGAGGTCTACACACAGTCAATGATTATTTACAAAATATATGTGTCTTATTGTGTATTTTATTTAGTAAATTAAGTTGAATTTGTTATGGGTTTTTATGTTGTATTTATGCATGTAAATGTATGTTGTTAAGAATCCATTTCAGTTCGTATGTACAACATTTTATGTTAATTAAATGGTATCAGATTCAGAATTTTCGTGTGGAATTTCCCATGTCGGGGATGGGGAATGCTACAATGTGGTATCGAAACAATTTTTTGTTGATTTGTTGGTAATGGGGACACTAAAATGTGGTATCAGAGCCACAGGTTCAACACCGAGCCTATATGTGCCATAGATAGAGTGTTGAAGTTGAGTTTAAAGAGTTTGCATGAAAACTCTTCGACATAATGCTAGAAAGGGTTGTTTGCAACATGTTTGTCGAAATTACTATAGTGAAATTGGGAAATTTCACGAGTAATTGAGGAAAATTATCCCAAGGATTAAAAATACCCAATTTTAATCTTAGACTAGGCATTTTTGGGACTGTAATTGGTTGAATTGCAGAATGAACATGGCAAATTTGGGAAACAAATCCTGAATTTCTGAGAAAATTCGAGTGAAATTCATTTCAAGAAATTCCCATTAGTCATACGTGGAGGTAATAAGTCGATTATAGGGTCTAAATTAGCTGCAACAATCTTAATTTCTTATTTCCATGGCAACTAGAGCATAAAATCAAAATTTATGAATTTATGGAAAAATTTGAAAATTGGGAAAAAATGGAAAATTTTGGGTACTTTTTCGTATATGATGTTAGCATGACGTGGAAGTGATGTGGAGGAGACATGGCGGTGACATGGAATACCAAAGTGGTAGGTCCATAGTGGAAATGGATGGCACAGTGGCAGGTGATGTGGGAGCTATGTGCGAAGTGTGGTTTAGCCGATACCATAAACCATTTTCACATGGATAGCAATCGGTCTTGGATTACACACTGTGTACCCTATGAGACCATTCAGATAGTTTCATGTAGCATGATAAAACCACCATCTCACTCTATAGATATTTTAACTCTCATGCATGTTAAGGATGCGACATGGTCTTTCCACCGTTGATCTTGCTCGATCTCGGCCATCAGATCTGGGGAAACATGCTAGTTCTTGTGCACCAAGGAAAAAGGTGTTAGATGCGACCCGCCCATCCTCATGACCAATAATGAGATGCCAAGTGGAATTTTTATAGCCAAAGTGGGAGCTATGTCCCATCCAGGTTAGAAATGTACCAACTAGGCAGGTGGGGTTGTAAAATATCAATATTTTAATGAATTTCAAGGCTCGTGTAAAGGGAGAAAGAGATAAGGAAGAGAGATATGGCCAATGAGGAAATTCCAAGAAGTCCAAGAGGTCAGAATGGAATCATACCGGGGTTCCAATTGGACCTAGGATTCCATATCAACATCCATCTCAGCATAAATTAGTTAATTTTCTTAGAAAATTACAGTGTATTTCACGCCATCTTCTTGCAGGCCATTTTCGAAGGCTTAAACAATGTTTTTAGGTACTCAAAAACCATGGGAATAGAGCATACCAAGATACACTCTATATTTGTAGCTCAAATAAAATATCTCGAAGATATCTTTCTAATAGTGTAAATGGTTCATCAAATGGAGCTAGTATGAGGGAGTTACAAGTCAAATAGTGGAAGTTAAATTTTTGAGACCCATTAACTTCTGAGGGCCATAAATTCCTGATCATAGGTCAGATTGGGGCACAATATAATTCCATTTAAATATATTGGGCCATAGAAGACATCCATGAAGTCAAAACATAAATCTGGGCACCTAAAAATGCACATGAGGACATAGAAGGAACTTGTAGCATTCAAGGCTACAAAGATAAAATGGCCTAAAACTTCAGCAGGTTGTATCTAGCAGCCTGAAGCTCAGATGAAGGTGAAATTGGGACAAAATGTTCAAAATATGGCCATGAAGAAACCCAACTGAAATCCTGTCAAAATTCCAAAGGATTTGGTGTAAATGATGCACATGCATAGTCAAAAGTGCACTTGATTAAAAAGGGTGCAAAGAAGTAAATGGGTAAAGGTCAAATGACCATAACTTTCTTCTTGTAACTTAGAATTGATCAAGGAAGAAGTCATTGGAAAGGTATTGGAAACATGAGCCATATATGAACCCAAAAAATTCAATTGGGAAATTAAATTCACAAAAATTAGAAGAAAGGATTCTAATGCACTTATGGAACAAAAATGTGCATAACTTTCATGAATTTACTAAATTATTTAGTCTAACAAATCCTATTTCCTACAAATTTTGTGGATTTAACAAAAAATAGATCAGAACATGATCAATTCAAATATCATAGGTATAGAAGATGCACATATAACCTACATCCATGAAGATGAGGTCAGAGGGTTGTATGTCAGCATGGTAATGAAGATACATAATCCAATGGGCATAAAGAAGGCAATGATAAGAGCATGTACTTGGTAGAACCATAAAAAGTATGCAAAAAGATGTTAAAATTTATAAAGATAATAATGAGAGGCTTATGAAAGACAATGAGCAACAAGATGGATTCAACATAAAGTTGTTGTAGAGCTTGGACATAATAGAGAAGAAAATGGATAAGGATACAAAGTCAAGCAAGTCAGGGAGTCATGGGTCTCATGATAAAAGAAGAGAAGCAAGAAGTGTTGATCGGAATCATCATCTATCACCTATACATCCATCTAGGAGAGAACACAACAGTTCAATTCCATATCCTTTCATAAAGCATAATATAAGTTCTGGAGTGGATGAGCTACAAGGAGAATGAATAAGATAAAGCCTCCTAATTATGATGGTGAGTACAAGAAATATGAGGATGCAGAGACTTGGATGTTGGGCATGAGGAAGTACCTTCAATTTCATAATTACACCTCACATGAAGAAAAGATAATTTCAATCTATCAACTCAATTGGAAGGCATCAATGTGGTGGGACTAGTTTGTGCAATTGCAACACATTGATGATAAGAATATTACTTGGAGGGAGTTAAAGAGGTGTTTTCAAAAGAAGTACTTAACCAAACATTATTACGATAGAAATACAAAGGAGTTCTTTGAACTCAAGCTTGGAAGTATGACTATGGATGAGTATGAGAGAAGATTCTTAGAGTTGTTGAAATATATTGACTTCATAAAGGATGAGAAGGTAAAGATTAATAGGTACTTGAGTGGGTTTCCATCAATTTTTAGTGATAAGATACAATATTATGATCCCAAGACATTGGATGAAACAATAAGGAGATCCAAGTGTCTCTATGATCAACATAGAGGAAGACCAACTTTTCAAAATGCTTGGGAAGACAAGAAGAAAGGAAAGATGGAGAAGAGGAAGAACGGGACCAAGCCACCACTCTTCATAAATAATTCTCAGGGACAACCAACTTCCAAGGAACCTAGAATGATAGAAAAAATTGTATGAAGACCAAGGAAACAACCTATGAAACGTTGGGGTTGTGAGTCAGAACACATGTACAAATATTTCTCTCATAGAGGTGAAAAAGTGAGAACTCTTCACAATGTATAGAAGGTTGATATGGTGGAGAACATGGGTAGAAATGTACCAAGGATATATGCAGTCCTGGATAACAAGAAAGTTGAGTTTTAGTCCCACATGATTGAAGTGGAAGGTAATATTAATGACCATCCCATTGTTATTTTAATTGATTTAGGAGCTATTCATAGTTATATATATCCTAAGATGGTGGAAATATTTCATTTTCCAAGAAGCAAGCTTGGTAAATCTTGGTTGGTGAATCTTTCTACAAGAGATAAAAGAATAATTAATGAGATGGTTAAAAAAATTCCTATGGACATGAATGGGCTAAGCACATTGGAATATTTGAATATCATACCTTTGGGCTCATATGATTTCCTAATTGGTATGGATTGGTTGGAAAAGAATCATGTTGTCCTAGACTATTATAATAAGTCATTTACTTTCTTGGATGAGGAAAGGAGCTTGAGGATAATTCAGGGTATTCCAAGCGTAGTAACTATCAGGGAAGTTTCAACCTTGCAGTTGAAAAAAAGCATCAGGAAAGGATTCCAAATATTTGCATCTTCGTGGAAGAGACACATGAGGATAATGTGATAAGAATTGAATACTATGATATCTTAAAAGAGTTTGAATATGTATTTAGAGAAATACTAGTATTACTATCCAAGAGAGATATTGATTTCTCTATCAATTTGATTCATGGAGAAACCTCAGTATCCAAGACTCCTTACAGGATGAGTACACCATAATTGAAGGAATTGCAAATGCAACTTGAAGAGATTCTAAAGAAGGGGTATATACACTCAAGTGTGTCCCCATGGGGTGCCACAATGATATTTGTGAAAAATAAGGATGGAAACTTGATGCTTTGCATTGACTTTTGACAACTAAATAAGGTGACTGTAAAGAACAAGCATCCTTTTCCAATGATAGATGATATTTTTGATCAATTGAAAGATGAAAATGTATACTCCAAGATTGACCTCAGATTGCGTTATCATTAGGTGAGAATTAAGGAAGAAGACATCACCAAGACAACTTTCATAATGAGGTATGGCCATTATGAGTTTACAGTGGTGCCATTTGGGTTGTCAAATGCACCGCAGTTGTCTTCATGTGTTTAGTGAATCATATTTTCAGAAATTACTTGGATAAGTTTGTCATTGTCTTTATAGATGACATACTTATTTATTAGAAGTCTGAATAATAGCATGAGAAACACTTGAGGATGGTGCTACAAGTATCGAGGGAGCATCGGTTGTATGAAAAGTTGAGCAAGTGCTCATTCCATTAGAGGAAGATTCATTATTTGGTCCATATCATATCAAAGGAAGGGATATCAATGGATCCAGAAAAGATAAAATCCATTGAAGAATGGAAAGTACCAAGGAATTTCTCAGAGGTGAGATATTTCTTGGGGCTTGTAGGGTATTATAGAATATTCATTGAGGGTTTTTCGAAGATTGCACACCCAATCACATATTTACAAAAGAAGGGTGTGAGATTTGAGTGATTTTTTTATTGTGAAAGGAGCTTTCAATGCTTGAAGATATTGTTGACAAGTGCACCAATATTGAATATTGTTGACCTAAATGAGGACTTTATTGTGTGCATTGATGCATGCAAAGAAGGGCTTGGAGGAGTCCTTAGTCAAAATAGGCATGTGATATGCTACGAGTCAAGGAAGATAAAAGAATATGAGATACACTATTCCACTCATGATTTAGAATTGGAATATATAATACATGTATTAAATATGTGGAGACATAATCTCATGGGAAAAAGATTCGAGTTGAGGACAGACCATAAAGGTCTGAAATATGTGTTTGGACAACCAACTTTAAATAAAAGCAAGTGGTTGGAATTCCTCAGTGAGTATGACTTTGATATAAAGCATATCAAAGGTAAAGAGAATAAGGTGGTTGATTCATTGAGCAGGAGGGTGCATGAGATGCATTCTACAACCATTAGCATGTACATATATGATTTAAAGGACAAAATTTTAGAGGCTACAAAATCATATAAGCATTATATGGAGACAAAGGAAAAATTATGGCAAGATATTTTGCATCCGAAAATTGAAGATTATAAGATGATAGATGATGGAATCCTCACGTACAGGAACATAGTTTATGTGATAAACCTTCAAGAGATGAAAAATTTGGCATTAAGAGATATGCATAATGTGCCTTATGCTAGGCACCCAGGTTACCAAAAAACTTTTTCACCTGTCAAGAGACAATATTATTGGTCAGGCATGAAGAAAGAGGTGGATAATTATATAGCCAATTGTCTGGAATGCCAAAAGGTCAAGGCTGAGAATAGACTCCTAGCTTGTTTGCTACATCCATTTCCCATTCCTGAGTGGAAATGGGAAGTAGTGACAATTGACTTTATCACCAAGTTTCCGAGAACAATGAAGTAACATGATATTGTAGATATTTATATGAGAGAAGTTGCCAAGATACATGATGTGCCCAAGACAATTGTGTCTAACAGAGATCCCAAATTTACATCAAATTTTTGGAAAGGATTATTCAAAGGATTTGGGAAAAATATAAACTTTACAATAACCTATCATCCAGAGTCATATGGGAAAATAGATAGAGTAAATCAAGTGATTGAAGATATGATAAGGATGTATGTGATGGACAAACCATTGAAATGGGAAGATTATCTACATTTGGTTGAATTTTCCTATAATAAAGGGTATCCAACATATTTAAAGATGATCCCATTTGAAGCATTATATGGCATAAAATAAAACACACAAGTGATTTGGGACAACCCAACAAACAAAGTAGTGGTTGGGCCAGAATCGCTCAAGGAAATGGAAGAGCATATGGTGAAGATAAAACAAAACTTAAAGGTTTACCAAGATAGGAAGAAAATCTATGAAAATAAGGGAAGAACTCACAAAGAGTTTAAAGTGGGTGACCATGTGTTCTTGAAAGTGAAGGTCAAGAGAAGTTCCTTGAAGTTGGGGAACTATTCAAAGCTAGCAGTGCATTATTGTGGGCCATTTGAAATCCTGGAGAGGATTGGTCATGTTGCATAATTAATTGCACTACCTATAACCATGTGCATTCATAATATATTCCATGTATATTTTCTTAATAAGTATGTACTTGATTATAATCATGTAATTGATTGGAATGTGATTCAGGTGGAGCAACAAGAAGAATTCTGAGTAAATCCGGTGTGCATATTGAATCGGAAGGTCAAGCAGCTCCAGAATCGATCTGTAGGTACAGTAAAGGTCCAATGGACTTGGTACGGCCCTAAGGATGCAAATTGGGAGAATGGATATACTATGCGGGTATAGTACCCACATATTTTTGAATATTTTGATTGTACATATGTATATAATGCACCGAGGAAAATGCTTAAATAAGGGGGAGGGGAATGTAATGCCCCTAGGATGAACCCCAATTGTAATGTATAGGTAAATGTACACATAGTCTATTGAGCCATAATACTTTTGGGCCAAAGAGCCTTTATATATATGTTTTGAGGCCATATTGCATGTGTGTTTATTAGGATGGAGAGCCTGGATGTTAAAAGGCCAATGAGCCTATCTTTGTAAAATGTAATCACACTTATATATTAATAAAATGCATCATTGTTGCAAACCAACCAAAAAAGAGAGCATGGGGGGATAAACTCCACTAGAAGGGAAAGGGGTCTAAGGGTTTAGGAAGAGGGCTAATCCAAGGGGTATTAAGCCAAGAAAATATTTTTATAATATTTCCTAAAGTATAAGTTGTGAGATATGATTTTATCCTAAGTTCCTAAGAGTGAGGAATGTATCACCATGTGGAGCCTATGTTGTTCCTATCTTGACAAGTGTCAAGTTGGGAACATGCAAATATAAAGTTGGGAAATAATGTATCTTCTTAGTCATTCCTTCATTATTCACTCACTATGGACATCTGTACATGGCTTCCAGCACCATACTTGTACTTGGGAATCTTTGGGAGTTGTTGTTAACTAGTAACTAGGGTATATTGAGTTGAAGAGGCAAGTTTTCGATCCTATGATGATTCTCTCCATGTGAGAGAAATGTTGGGAATTGTTTTCCCAAGGTGCCAAGTTGCAGCTACAGGGCTATGAGACTTCCTATATGGCATGTTGTTGAATCCCCAGAAGGGAAGTGTGGCAGTTGAAGGACTGTTGAGTAGAGAAGGGGCACACTTCCTACGATGAGATACGCATGTGGGGAATGAGACATTGTAGGTTGTCTGCTAGAGTTTTCACCTTAATCTAAGTATTTTGGTTGTTGAAAGACATTATTTTGGCTTATGATTCTTTTTCCCTGGTGGAGATTTATCCCTAATTCGGGGGTGACCTACTGCTAAGATTTTATGAATAGTAGAGTCTAAGGCTGGGAGGAACATTTGAGGTTTGGATGTAGTCAGTGATTATTTACATTAGATAAGTGTCTTCTTGTGTATTTTATTTATTAATATGTGATTAAATTAAGTTGAATCTATTATGGGTTTTTTTGTTATATCCATGCATGTAAATGTATGCTACTAGGAATGCATTTCAACTCATATGCAGATAATTTTATGTAATTAAATGGTATCAAATTCAAATTTTTCATTTTCATTTCCCAGATTGGGGCTGGGAATGCTACAATGTGGTATCTGAGAAATTTTTTGTTGAGTTTCTGGTAATGGGGACACTACAACTTGTAGGCACCAACCTACTATAGACACCAATCCCTTTAGTTGAGAACCAACTCAACAACATATTGTGTAGGAACCAACCTACTAAAGACACCAATTTCTTCAGTTGAGAACCAACTCAACAAGATATTATGTAGGCACCAACCAACTAGAGACACCAATCTCCTCAACTGAGAACCAACTCAGTAAGGCTTGTATAGGCATGAAAATGATATCTTCATAGACATAGTACTTATGAATTCACCTGCAAGTTTCATACTTCATGCATTTTTCATCATCATCATACCTTTAACTTTCATGCTCCATCGCCTCTTCTTACATCATACCCCAGACATAGCTTCAAACCCTAGTCAGATTTAGCCTTCATTCCCTAGAGAACATTGTAGCATCATTCCCAGAATATAATTCCATACTACAGCATCACATCCTCAAAACAGTTCCCTTTGCATCATCATAGAGCTTAGTCCTTCTTAATATACCCTTAAAACTCCAAGAAAATTCCTCTTGGGCACCATTCAACCCCAAGAATACTCCCCAACTCCTATTGTTCATCTCATATATCTTTTGTGCACTTATACTTTCTCTTCTTGCTTGGATACACTTCAATTATGCACATCTATAGTGTATTTATAGTTTTTCTACATTCACTTATGGGGTTGACTTGTAAAACTGATTGGACCAACCTGTACTTTCTAGCTGGGACGAACTGACATAATATTCCATATCTCCTCATTCTTATGGAGTTAGAGGGAGTGCCATATACCATTGGAAAGGTATCAAAATTAAATTTTCAACCATATATACTGTGCTCCCATTTGAGCTAGCTATTCAAAGTAAAAATTTCTTCAAAGATAGGGTATCCAAACCGAGCACTTAAAAATCCAAAACCAATATTTCCAACAATATTCATATTGCAATCTTTATCTTGGGGATATGTAGTCTCCCCATGCATTTGACATCAATGACAACAATGTTTCAAACAATTTCCCCCTTTTTCATTGATGGAAACCCTTAGCCAATTATGTAATACTCCCCCTGTCTGCAACTCTCATTGTGTTTGCAATCCTTCCTCTATCTAGAACTTCTCCCCCTTTGACATCAATGGAAAATGGTTTCTCCCCCTGAGCTTGTTCTTTCCTTTACTAACATGGATTGAAAATAGTGCTAATAGGTTTTGAGATCCTTGGAATATCTCTTACTACATGTTTCTTTCTAAGTTTTACTAGATTGTCAAAGTTTATATAACCCATCCTTCTATGTTCTAACAAACTTTTGTTTACTTGTCCCATTCAAAATTGTTCTCCTTTGAATTCATTGAGAACATATACCTTTCTCAGGGTTATGTTTTCATTTTCCACTAATATTCCTGAACTTGCTTTCTTTATCTCACATCCTTTAGAATGAAATGTGAGGTAGTAACATTGATCACACATTTTACTGACACTTAGAAGATTGTGTTTTAACCCTTCAACATACAAGACATTATTTGTTTTAGTATTTATATTATCAAGACTAATGGTACCTTTTTTTACTATCCTTGCAAAATCATTATCCCCAAAGGTAAGATTGCCTCATTTTTCTTCCTCTGGGGTGAGGAATTTTTTTTGATCCCCAATCATTTGTTTTGAACATCCACTATCAATCTACCATTGGCTTCCTTTGTCTTGAGCATACATTGCAATTCCACATTCTTCCTTCTTTGATTATTCTTGCTTCCTTTTCCAAACCTTTGTGTATTCTTCTCTATGCTTGGTAAGAACATAGTATTCCATGTTTTGTTTAGGAGACTTTATCATGTTGCTTCTATAGTCACATGCTATGTGCTCATAGTAATTGCACTTATAACATTCAATATTTTAATCAAGTAGGGGATAAAATGAATTGTAGTTTCTATCAACAAACCCGTGAGAACTTATGATTTTGTTTCTCACGTAATCATTCTTTGAGGTATTATAAGAACCTTTGTTTCTATCTCTCATATAACTTCTTGCATGAGCTCTAAAATCTAGTTCTTTATGACCAAAATTATTACAAGAAAAATAGTATTGGGTTGTGAAAGGTCGACTTGGTGGAATAACTTTTATGAACTCATTCTTGTTGTTCTTGTGAGAAGAATCGGGTTTTTGTTGGTCATCATTTCATTTCCCATTGTTCCTTTCATTGTTGATGGAGCCTTTGATAATATTAGCATAGTTTTTAGTATTTTCTTCATTTTCCTTTTCTGATGGCTTTGTGACCTTAGTGCTTGCATCTCCCTCGGGGTTATTTTATTTTTAGTTGTAGCCAAGACCTGTCTTGATGAATGGTGACCTTTGGTAACTGAGAATATTATCTATATTTTGGTGCTCTTTCCAAACTTCAAGCTTCTACTCAACTCATTAGTTGTTTTCTCTAGTTCCTTTCTTAATGAAATGATTTTAGCCTCTAACTTCTCACAATTTTCTTTCTTTTCTTTCAGTTAGCTTCTCACCACTTCTTCTATCCTTTTTGTTGGAAAATAGGACCATGGAGCAATAAAATAAAACAAATGCGGAAACAAAACACATAAGATGCACAATACAATAGAGACACAGATTTACGTGGTTCACCCAGTGTGGGCTACATCCACTAGAGAAATTGCTAGGTCCTTCCTTTATTATTATCCAGCAAATGAAGGGATACAACCTACAACAAACCCGTTGTAACTTCCTCTTCTTTCTCTTACAGTCTCCTATCTCAGAATACAATATTTTCCATAATGCATAGCCGCAACACATTTCCCTCATAACAGAGGGTTGTCTTCTAGGGAAAAAATCCCTAACATAATTTCTAACGTTAGATTTGTGACCTTATAATGAATGGTCCAGATTTACAATGAAATTACAATATACTTTTACAAGGCAATTTTTCCTTTGGGGCTTTCACCCCCGAACCCCATCAGGGGACGCTGCCCCCGAACCCCCATCGGGGGCATACTTTTCCCCAGACCCCCTAGCCGAGGGGATAGCCCCCCTGAACCCCGTAGAGGGGGTAACCCCCCTCTACAATCCCCTGCGTGGAAGAGTGTACATTCTTCTGGGGTGTAAAGTATTCATGGGGTATAAACACGCCTGAAAACACAAGACCTCTGAATCAGGAAGATAATCAGGCTCCACAACCAACAATTTTTGCCTCTTCTAGTTGAGTCTTCAAGATGATAACTATTTTTTCTGTTTCATCAATATCATGATCCTTCATTTCATATTTATGCAATTTCTCTTTCTTATTTTTTTTCTTTTCCCTAAGTCTTTCTATTTCTTCTAAGGCACTAATGAGTTCTGCTTCAAGATTCACTTCCCCATCAATGTATTATTCTTATGAATCTAATTTTTATATTTGATTGTCTTATTTTCTACATCAATAGACTTTGTATCCATGTCCATGAAGAAGAATTCTTATTTTTCAATCTCATAAACATATCCATCACTTTCTTTAGATGAGTTATTGTCCTATCTAGAGTAAAAAATATTCTTCTTAGTATTTTTTCCTCTTTTGCATTTATAGGGTTTGATTTTATTGTTATGTTCTTATTCATCATTATCTTCCCTTTTTGCATATGGAAATTTAGAAGAAAAATGTTCTACTCTACCACAATTAAAAATTTTGAAGGGTAGCTTACCTTTGTATTTTCTAGATCCTATTTTTAGTTTTCTCGCGAATTGTGATTGTTTTGGATCTTATTCATGGCTTGAACAATCATAGGATTTGTGTCCTTTTGTCTTCTTTGATGCTTTGAAAGTTGCTTCCTTCGGTGTTGGATTTCCTTTTTCTATCCTCATCTCATATGTAGTGTGAATCCCATGCAATTCATCCATTGTTAATGAATCAAGATTCTTATTTCTTCAATGGAGGAAACTTTGGCATCAAATCTTAATGGGAGTGACCTTAACACCTTTTGTAAAATCATTGGTTCTTCATCATTTTCACCAAGTTGTTTGATGGTGTTCGAAAATTTAATCAATGTAGAGAAGATAGGATACAAAATATTTTTCATCTTTCATTTTCAAGCTCTCAAACTATCTTCTATGAGTTTGGAGATTTTCCTTCTTAACCTCGTCATCACCTTCATAGATATTTTGAAACTTGTAAAATTTATTTTTCCAATCCATAATGCATTGCCTTGAAAAACTTGGATTCTGATAAACCACACAAGATGGGATTCATGGATTTTGTATTATTTTCACTAGGCTTCTTCTTGTATGTATCTATTGGTGGAGTTTTTGGGGTTGTATAACTAGTCACGATTGGTCGCAAAATATCAAAACCAAGGGCCATTAGACATGTTTTCATCCTTATGCTCCATCTTGCAATCTTTATCTTGGGCATTTGTAGTATCCCTTAGTCTTTCACATCAATGAAAACAATGCTTCTAACATAGTCATCGTTAAATAAGGGAAAAAGGATAATTATGCCCTATATGAATCTTCTTGGGATCAAGCATTATGAAGGAGTGCTTGAACCACCACATAAGACTTCTATAGGAAATACTTGGCTTCCCACTATGAATATGGACATAATTAGTAGGTTTTGAAAAATAGGAATGGGTCTCAAGCATATACCATGGATGGCGGAAACAAATAAGGGGCTTAGGCCCTAAATGAATCTTCTTGGGCTCAAGTGTAATTAACAATTCCTTGAACCACAACACATAACATTTATAAGGGATATTTGGCATCCTCTCTGGGATATGGATGCCATTAAGAGGTTTTTCACACCATGGTTAGGTATTGGGGCCTTAATAATGGCCATGAAAGGGGAAAAGGATCCCTATGCCCTATTTGAATCTTCTTTGGATCAAGAATTGTGAAGGAATCCTTAAATCACCACAAAGAACTTTTATAGGAAATTATTGGTCTCCCATTACGAATATGAGTTCCATTCATAGATTTTGCACTACAAGATTCAGTATCAAGGCTTGTGCCATGGTGGGGGGAGAAAAACGTGGGCCTTTTACTAGAAATAAATTTTTTTAGGCCCAAGCATGATGAATAAGATATTGAGCTACCACATGGATCCTCTTTAAGGTGTATGTTTCCTTCATGTGGGATATGGGTGTCATTAAGAGGTTGTGTGAATGATGGTTACAACTCAGGGAATTAATCGTGCTCGAGGATGGAAAAACAAATCCTTAGGCCCTATATGAATCTTCTTGAGCTAAAGCATTGCTATATTCCAAAATGCCTTATCAATGCATACAAGACATTGGTCCTTCCATTTGCATACTTTACCAAAATATTGTTGAGACTTCCTTTTAAAAAAAAAACCATTTTTTGGATAGTGTACGCACCCTGCTAGACTAATAGCCCACGTACACATGCATGTTGCATGCTAGTTAGCCCGCGTAGACATGCATTCTACATGATAGTTAGCCCGCGTTTATCTCCAAAAGTTGCAAAAAATATAAAATTGTGTGAAATGCGGTGGAGTTGATAGGCTATGGATGGTTTCCTAACCATTTTACCCCTTGTAGCCCATCCCCAAACCGAATAACCATATTTATTCATATAAAAAGAGGTCTTGGGGAGTCATTTATGAACATAAGAAAGAGAATAATAAAACTCTCCCAAAATCCCTTCTCTTTCTTAGCCCAAGATTTGCATCATATTATGAGTTTTAGCCCCAGCCTTCCCCTCCACCCTTTCTCCTTAAGCAACCCTTCCTCCTTCTCTTGGTGATATGTTGGTTGCAAGAATATATTGTAGGATTGATGCACTTGGAGCCACGATAGATGAGCCCGGACTTGGTTCGTGGAGCAGTTGCCAACAAAGGTTGTAATCCTTTTTATCTTGCAATTGAATAAAAGAGATCATCCTTGTCCCAAAACCCTATGCTTACATGATTTTGTTAATTTTCACATTCATATCTATGTCTAAACTTTTAAAGTGATCAATAGAGGTTGCATATTTTTTTGCATTGTATTCCTAATATTTTACAGGTCATCTTTGGAAGGAGATCTGTGATTTAGGAAGCAACAACAAGCGAAAGAGGTCTACACCGACTACAAGGACTAAAGGTGCACTCATTAACTCTCTTTATTTTCTCTTTTGTCACTTTTTTTGGATGGTTTTGGGGTATCTTAAGGGTAGAACAGTCTTTTAAGGGAGTTAGTGCTCTGCCTTTATCTTAGACCCAGTATAGGGGATTTTCCCCATAGTAAAATTGGCGACTCCACTAGGGAATATCTCTAGGTCTTAGTGGGACTCAATTTTGGTTTGATTTTGTTTTTTCAGTTTCTTTTTTAGTTTTGTAAGTTTACTGAGTCGGTTAGGGTCTTTGGTCACCTTCTAGGTGCCTACCAACCTTCCCTGCCTAGCTGGATATCCAAACCTTTTTCTTTTTGAAACTTTGCAGAAGTGTACGTGCCATGTCCTCTGTATAGAATGCGTACATATGTGGTATGCATAGTATACAACCCACGTACATACACAAGTTGTTGGTGCTTAGCACACATCTCTGTGTTTTGGAAGTTTAAAAAAAAATACTTTTTCTTTCCTGGAAAGAAGTTTTGTGCTTCTCAGGACTTTTTGAACTCTTCAAGGTCTCTGTTAATTGTGTTTGGTTGGGTTAAATTCTCAATTTATATTTCACTTTGTAATGAACCCCTATTGTTTCTTTATTTTATTTTCTTTGCTTTGAAGGTTTAGGGTGAACTTATAAGCATTTGATCCTCCTATGGATTCTAGTGAATCCTTGCATTCAAGAAGTGGTTTAGGTTCTGTGTTAGTTTTGGGTTTATTTTCTCTTTACCTTGTTTGTGCTTTAAAAAGCGAAAAGTATCCTTTACTTGTGATTTTCTTTTCTAAGCATTTCAAAAAATCCAAACATTGTTGCATTTAGTTATGCATTTTGTTTGGTAGTTGTAGCATAGGTTGTGTATTACAAAAGATAAGAGTTTCATTTCCAAAGTTCCTTCTTTGATATTTCCTTGAAAGTTTAGTAGTTTGCACCTACATTGTAAAATGAAAAGCGCATTCTAGGAAAATTTTTGCATTTTTGGATCTTGGACTACTTTATTTCGAAAAGTTTGCATTTGCAAAGATTTAAAATCCATTTTTCAATAGTGGAACCTAGTTTTATTTTGCACAAATGCTCTAAAGTTTTGATTTCTTCTATTTCGTCTCTTGTAAACACCATATGTTGCACATCCGTACCCTTTTTAGTAAATCAAGCCAATTAAAATCAATGATTAACACTTAAAATCTGTTGGATTACTAAGAGGGGGGGTGAATCAGTAATAGAGCAATTTAACCATATAATCCAAGTGCTATATCAATGAATCATTATTATCCAATAACTACAGAGTAAATAAGCAATGAACAAATGAACAATCATACACATACACAGTACACTAGTGTTTTACGTGGAAACCCAAATTGGGAGAAAACCACGGAATGTTTTTTCTTATATGTCTTGAAGAATTACATTCATTGGAAGCACCACCTTCCTTTGTTTTCCAACTGCAACTGGAAGGAGGCTCCAACCCCCTAGTTTCTTAGGCTACAACCTGAGGGAAGCTCCAACTCCCCAATTCTTTGGCTACAACCAGAAGGAGGCTACAACCCCCAATGTTCTCTGGCTACAACCGGAAGGTGGCTACAACCACATGTCCTTGCCCCTTCCTACCACCCTGAAGTAGAAGTAGAATGATGGAACCACTATCACACTATCACTGTGAGATATACCGTTGTAAACCTGTACCAATAAATATGAACCATGCATCAACCTGTACCATAAACAAGTGCATCAAACCATGTACAAAGTATGTACCAATCATGTTTCAACTACTCATCAATATGTACCAATGTCATCAACTATACACCTCATGTATGTGCGCCAACTTATCAACTACTTGTCTCAACCATGTACTCAACATGTACCACAACCGAAATCCCTCATCAATTTCATCATCCAAATCTGATTTGTAGCTCTGTAATAGACCTGGTGCATATGATCACATTCCTGCAAACCTTAATTAACTTTAAAAACAAGAGACTAACATTTTCATCAAACTTTTCTTTAGTCTCACATGCCTAGTTTTGGATTAGTCAACAACCCTAACTTGAAGTAATCATAACTTTGAACCTGTAATGTATAAATAT
>SNQJ01S0091017.1:1059-32827 GCA_010110895.2 Picea sitchensis | reverse complement strand
CGAAAGTGAAACCGATGGTGTGTAAAAAGACTCAAAGAAAAATGCACAGAAATGCTTGGAAACAATTTTTTTTTCTAAAATGCAAAACCAACAACTTTTCAATGAAAGACTTCTTTTTCCTTTTCGAAATTACTAAGATTTCATGCAGTAAATAAAGAGAATTTTCGCTCAAATATGTGAGCTACTTATACTAGACATGCACTGCAAAAAACTTATGCAAAACAGACTTCTTTCCTAGCTACTGATGCAAAAACGCAATCTTCAACTCAAGAAATTTTTTATTTTATTTTATTTTATTGCAAAATCACGCAACAAGGAAAAATGATGACAAGATCAAAACCAAGAGAAATAAAAGAAAACTCTGGCTTAAAGCACAGATCGCAACCAGAATCAGAGCACAAAATGCAAAATAAAACAGTCAAGATAGCACCGATTCTAACACTTGCCTAAAAGCCATAAAACAAATATTTTTTCTCTTTTGTCTTTTCTATCAAAAAATCTAATAAAAAACACAAGCTAAGGGGGAAATTCCCTAACCTGCTGACTGTGTAGCCCCAGACTCCAGACCCCTGAGAGGAGCTCTTCTCACCATAGGAGGGGATGACTACCCCACCCAAGCTGAAAAGCTGCCAATCAAGCCCACGACTGTCACCAAGACAGCACGCGTGCAAACGCGTGCTGAGCTTCTACAGCGCGCGGGTACCCGCGGGCTAGCCTTAAACAGGCCGCGGGTTTGTATAAAAACTGAGATAAAATCAAACACAGGCAGCCCAGACCTGAAAGAGGCCTCTAGTATTGACAACCAGGGTCCCTGAAAGGCTTGGATGCTGGCACTTCAACAGAAAAAGAAAAAATTGCAAAAAAGAAAACAAATGCTAAGAATAACCAAAACAACAAGGCAGATTGAAAGCAAGACAATAAACAAATCAGAACCCAGACAGGATCTAGAAATCCCCCTGAGAAGATAAACTTCTGACAGGGAAGAGGAGTCTACCTCTTAAGCTTCCTGGGCTCTACACGCTACTGAAACCACTACAGCAAGCGTTCACACGCGGGCTGTAGAAGGTTAGGGCGCGGGTTACCCGCGGGCAGGGCTTCTGCAGGCCGCGGGTACCTCTGCGTGTCCCGAGAAAAAATTTCAAGCATCAGTCAAGGAAAACTGGTATTGATAACCAGGTTCCCTGCTAGCATTGACCTAACAGACAACAAAATAAACAAAGAAACAGAGACTAAACTTCTTTGAACTACCCAAAAGATCTTTAACCAAATCCGAAAACCCTAAGAGTAAAATATCCCCAGTGGAGTCACCAATTCTGTTGTGGGGTTTTTCTACCCTACGAACTAGCAAACTAGGGCTTTAAACTTGCATGCAGATCATGACCCTTCAAGAATAACTTTTAACCTCCTACCCAAACCTATAACCCTTTTTCTCAGGCAAACATGGGAAGAATCAACTAACCTTTTTATCGACGGTTGAAGTAGATCCTCCGTTGAGCTTTTATCTCCTTGCTTCTGCTGCTCCTTCCACAAAGCGATCCTGCAATCAAGACAAAACTACGCATGCATGCTACTGATCTACTAGAGGGTTAGAGATAAAACATAAATCAAATAAAACATATGAGACTCATGTATTTGGGACGGGAAAAGTATATTTTTTCATTAATCTCAATATGAATCAACTTACAATGATTTTAGAGACCGGCCACTGTTCCTCGATCCTGATCCTGGGCTCCTCCTCTTCTTTTGTCCTCCAACTTCTTCTGCTTGAATTTCTCTTAAAGCTTGAGCCAAGGCTAAAGGGTTGGGACAAACAGACTTGGCAATTTGGCAGAGTTTCTTTGCTATGATTTTTCCTCCTTTGAATAGTACCCCTACCCCTCCTTTTATAGGCTAGAAGGAGCTAGGGTTTTTGGCGAACTCTCGGCCATGCATTGCTGGGAGTTCCAGTTAACTGACAAAAAGCTCTTCGTCCCGGCAGAAACTTTCCTGATTTTTTGCTTTGTTAGGTGAACGCGGGTTGTAGTGGGCTAGCCCGCGGTCACCCGCATGCAGTAGAAGGCCAACAAGCGGTCCAACGCGCCCAGTGAGAGGTTAGGGCGCGGGTTGCTTGATTTAAGTGGTTTTTTGAGGTTTTGTTCAGCATGGCTTTGGCTAGGAAGAGGCATGAGTTGGCCTGATGCCAGGTAAGCCTGTGTGGTACATTTTAGGGTTATAACAATAAGCAGTCATATATGAAAGATAAAAAATAAACCATAGCAACCCTCACAAGTCAAAAATTGTTTGAGGATCAATAGGAGACCATGCCACCTATATTTAACCAAAGAAATAGGGATACCTTTTTCGCAGCAATTGATTTTCCTAGAGGTCAAGAAGAGGCTCCATGGCACTTCTTCAATATTTGAGTTTTTGAACCATTTCTCACTGGTGGACGGAAGCCCTATGGCTTCACTCACAAAATCCTTAGTTACCTCTAACTAGATATCTCCAATTTTCTCCCTACACCCATCGAAAGTCTGTGCAAATTCCTTAGCCACACGAATTTTATAACCTTCGAACCTTTTGATGAAGGCATCCCAGCCCTGACCTTTTAAATCTTCGATTGCATCATCATGATATAGAAATGTTTGGTAGCCATTCGGCTCCAATCGAACAATAGGACCCATTAAAAATATGACTGGATTGTGACAGAGGTGAATCAAAACAGTTATGGGTTTGGATGGTAGGAGAAAAAGAAACAAATCTGAATGGATAAAATGGAAACAAACAAAATGAAGCCTCTGTGAAATCATAGTATGAACATCGAGGGTTTGGTATTGATGCTTGACCATTCCTGTTAATGAAAACCTTGTGTATAGAGCATGAAAACCTATAACCCATAATGAAAGGCTTAATAATTCATTGTGCCAGGAAGATGGATTAAGTACAGGGTACAAAAGTTGTGCATTAATTTTGATGACTAGCATGACCATAGATATTGCAACGGGTTCAAATATATCAAAAAAAAAATCTCATAATTCAAATGTAAAACCATATAAGCATATAGAAATTATATCAATACCTAAAACATTCCAAAGATAAGTCATTCAAGTGTTGGATTTAAATTGGACATAGGAATGGTAACCTTTAAAATAATACCTTGTATAGGAAAAATAATATGAATCTAAGTTTTCATTTTTGATTAATGCTTTCAGTCATGAATCAAACATGAAAACAAAATGAAAACGCAAACTTTAAAGAATTAATGAACATCTTTTATAATCCAGTAATCATTTCAAAATGATAATATTTACAAGATGAGGTGAAGGAATCTACATAAAGTGTAGTTTGTTGTTAAAATAACGAAATCATGTAGGGATGCCAACATGGGACCATCATATTTCTATGATCAAGGACTAACCTTATGCAGGGATCAGTTTCCTAAGGGATCCTAATATGCCTATGCCCCCGGGCAAGGAGCACGAAGAGATAGGTAAACACATTTTGAAGTCATTTTTTTTATTTTTATTTTTTTTAAATGTCATCCTTTTTATGGTAATGTCAAAGTACTAACTCAATGATCTGTCATATGTAGATATGGGACTAGTGTGATCGACCGAATTCACCTGGACTAGGCGTCATCCTTGAGTAGATGTCGAACCAGTAGAAGCAGGAGGACCAGTAGTCATAGGAGGGCTATCAGCCGGAGAGGTTGAGAGAGTACTACGATGATTAGAGAGGAACCTGACATCTCTCATTCGTGCAGTGTCGACGACAGAGATAGAGGACCTTCCCCTGACCATGCAACCACATGTTGTAGGGGTACCAAGGACTTGGGTTCAACTATTATGACATCTTGTGAACAATGTAGTTCATTATAATAGGGCTAATATGCCTAGGCCATAGTTAGTACTAGACCACATATGTGCCAAAAGAACATTTTGTACTCTATTATGTGGTGAGGGCTTGAGCCCAATGATTTATAATGGCTCTTGTTATAGGATAAATCAGTAAATGCAGACATGAACTAATCTCCGTAGATCCACCTGGATCTAGAACAAAACAAGACAGGACATGACGCTTTCCCTAAGTTACAATCATTGAATTTACTACCAAAGAAGGAATGGATGAAATACCTTTATATATCACTTCCTTATATCTTTGTTGTCCCTACTTCGCTCCGGTGCTCTTGTGAGATCAAATCTGCAATAACACAAACCAACCAAAGTGAAAGCAACAATAGTAGATTCAATGAAAACCTAAACATGTGATCAAGGAGTCATGTAACAAAATGCTAATGATTTTATGAGAAAGAAACATGTCATTGTATTATATTAAGTAAAAGTGGAAGAAATATACAACCAGGTGCCTTGATGTCGTTAGGTTCCTTCCAACAGTTCCTTACTTCCCACACACCTCTTGCTGCAAGGATTCTGAGACCATAGATATGATATCTACTCACAATCTATCTTGACAAAGAAAATCTCAAAGCCAATATACAATCTCCAAAAACTCCAAGCTACAAAACTCAATAACAAGCCAATCTCAAAAGCTAACTTTCTCCATTAGAGATCCTCTCCTTTTATAAGTTGAAGAGGATAAGGTGAGGAGGTTAGGATGATCCCACTTAATCATGAAAGCGAGTAAGATCCAAACCATTCAGAGGCCACCTCACCATAGAAGATTCTCCTTCTAGAAGCATCGAGAAGACGCTCGTTTTTCCCACGTACAAGAATTTATGCATCCTGGTTATAGTGCAGCCTATGGAAACCAGGAATTTCCTCACCCTGGCTATAGTGCAGCCTGTAGAAACTAGGAATTTCCTCACCCTGGCTATAGTGTAGCCTATGGAAACCAGGAATTTCCTCACCCTGGATATAGTGTAGCCTGCGGAAACCAGGAATTTCCTCACCATGTATATATAGCAGCCTGCAGAAATCCTCCTTAATAGGGATTTTATAAAGGAAAATACAACTTATTCTCTCAGGAAAAGTTCTTCTCCCTTATTTCTTCGGGAATCTAGGCCACTGACCCCTCTTAATAAAACATATAGGTTTACATCATTAACGGTCATAGGGATGCCAAAAATAATGTGTAACAGAGAGCCCCCCAAAGTATGAAGTTAGAACATAGTGATAACTGATATACTTTATCGAGTGTGTGTAGGGAACAAGGAACACGTCGGTCAGAAACCTGCCAACAAACAAGGAAATACAGTACAATAATATATCATCACTGAGGTAGGCATTCCCATACTCAGAATACAAATGATTCAAAGGATAAATTCTGACATGCGAATATCCATTTCAATAATACAGGTAATGGCCACCAAACATACACATTGGATCCATGCCATTATGACTCAAATCTGAACATAGCCACCAAAAATACACTGTGGATCTATGTGTTAAAGACTCAAATTTGAACATAGCCACGAGACATATAATGTGGATCTATGAAACAATACAAACTAAATATACTCCAATGCAACCTGAATATTTGAGAAAAGATCCAGGGTCTTCATCTCCACCACTCTATAGTACGGATCTAACCATGCGAATACATGTGCTGAAGTTGAACATGGTAGAAACCACTTGATTACTAGTCATTAGTGAATACCGTTAACAAGTTCGAGAGAAATCACCATTAATGTCAATGACTCCCAAGGTACTCTAGTGCAATCCAACAAATGTGAATCAATGAGCTAAGGTCGAACACTCAGCAGAATCTCCCGATCAAGGGTCAATAATGAAAACCCACTGTCAAGAGCAAGGAAAAATGTCATTGAGGCATGAAAGTTCCAAGGTACCAATTAGTTTCTAATTCTAATTCCTGGATAATGAGTTGAAGTCGACAGGAAAAGAATCGTCACATGAGGGCCTTAATGTATCCCCCATCAATGACATGAAACAGGTAACAAGATTTGATGTAGATCAGAGTAACAAGTGATTCAAGATTTACTCAGGGATGGCCGATGAAATATAAGGCTTAAGGACTGCAGAAATGGACAGCGCAATAGAAGGATTTATGGATTGAACTTATTTTTTGAACATATTGATGACATTATAATTGTCTTGGAAAAATTGACTCAACAACAGGGATCACAGACCAATTTGTAATCTTATAAAGGAGTATGATCAAGAGACAAGCACATTTTCCAACCCAGACACAAGGTGAGTGAAAGGGTGTCTTGTTCAAAAGAGACTCTTCCATGGAATACAAGTTTAGACACATTTATTTCCCAAATTCCCCCCCACCATTTCTGGCGAGTACCTCTTTATTTTTACGCAAGCTCAAGGAGGATAACATATTATTGTAATGTAAGCTCATCCTTTGGACGAGTCCCTCGGAGTATGTTTAAAAAACCCTAGGAAGGAGTGGTTCTGTCGCATATGGGTCTTTTGATGCTTGTTTAACGAGTCCAAAGATAGAAAACTCGGGGGTTTTCATGTTTAGAGAGTCTGAAAAACACTTAAAGAGAACTCTCTCAGTTCCTTTTTCGTAAAGTAGTATGATGAGACTGAAAAAGAGATAAATTATCACTCAACAGACGTGTTTTCTAATACTTTAACGAGCGTGAAAAGAATAAGATCGCTCGACAATCTTTTCATGTTTAGAGAGTTTGAAAAGAGCTTGAAGGGAACTCCAGGGGGTTCCTTTTTTGTATAACCTTTACAAGCCCGAAAAAGTGATAAAATTTTACTCAGTTACATTCTCATTGATTTATGAGCACGAGAAAGAAAAAAGACTAAGCTCGGTAACTTATTCTCATGTATTTACGAGCATGAGAAAGAATAAAGATTAAGCTCGTGATTGTTTTCATTTTTACGCAAGATTTAAAACAAAACAAAACTATGCTTGGGATATATTTTATTTTTACACAAGCTTAAAAACTAACCAAAACTATGCTTGGACCTGGTTTCATTTTTTGACACAAGCTTGAACCAAAGGAAACTATTCTTGAGGTAGGTGGTTTCATTTTTACACAAGCTTGAACCAGAAAAACTATGCTTGCGACTTCCCAACGAATAATCCAGGGATGGTTGGTACTTGTCCCCCAACTTAAGAAGCCAACGGTTTAAATTCAGCATGAAGTCCAGAGGATGAAAGTAGATGCCCCCCAAGCTTCGTCTCATCCAACATCACAGGTGGATAAACTGAAGCTTCAAATACTAGAATTGACTCAAACGGAGAAGGGGAAGTTGTTTCATTTTTTAACAAGCTTGACACAGGAGAAGAATTATGCTCGCGAATCCAGGTTCAATCCATATACCTCTGTTTCATTTTTTAACGAGATGGACACAAAAAAAAAAACCATGCTCATAAGCTCTATTTCATTTTTTAATGAGGTTACTAGAGAGACGCAAAAACTATCCTCATAACTGCTTTCATTTTTTAACGAGCTTGAAATCGTAAAACCATGCTCAAGGACTCTCTTCTTGATCATGGCTTCCAAGAGGACAATGCTCTAGAAGGACACCATGTCAAGGGACAAAACTCAATCATGGCCTCCAATATATCTTCATTCGAAGGAAGAAACACACTCTGGAAGGAACACATGTCGAGGGATGTGATAGGGGTAAGGAGGTCAAGCTCCAATAGCCCTACCGAAGAGATCACCATGTCAACTACCATATCCAAGTCATAAGAGATTGAGCGTATAGTGAGAGGCTCATCTGCATTGGCAATTGAAGGAATGGGAAACAACGCCACATAATTGACCTGTGGCAGGGGTGATACTGACTGCATATATGAACCATTTAGGGAAGTCATTGAGTTAATGGTCAAGTAAGGGCCAACAAACATAAGTTGATCAATAGTCACCATTCTTCCATCGTGCGGGAAATATATCACACGAAAAAGAGTGGACACAATAGCTTTCATGGCATAGACATAATCTCACCCAAGGAGTAAATCAAAATCCAAGGGTCTTGGACTACCATGACATCAACAAAGACAATTTTCCCTCCCAAAGTTACAGGAAACTGAGGAAGGGTACCTAAAGGTTAACTGGTTCTTCTGTTAAAAGCTAACATATTCTGTGTAACTAGTGCAAGCTAAGAACAACCCAAAGCCTGCCAAGCAATAGAGGATAAAATACTAATGGACGCACCTTCATCTATTAGCGTCCGAGGAACGTCCCAACCACAAACCTGTACAATAATATGGAAAGGAATGTGAGAGGGAAGACAAGGTCCAGTTAGCACACACCAATTAAAAAGGATGGCATCATTACTTGGAGGGGGTTTCACGGGAGAAGGAGAAATACCCCCCGACACGGCATAGTCTGTATCAATGAGAAAAATGTGGGCAGTATCAGGTTTACTCTCAATCAAGAGAGTAGGATTGACCGATGACGAGATTAGATCGACCACTTGGATTTCATTCTCCAAGGGGAGAATGGGGTCAACAGGTGGAAATGAATCGACCGCTTGGGTTGCACTCTCTAATGGGAGAGTGGGATCGATTGAGGATGGGATCGGAGCGACCACTTGGTCAACTAGTTCAACTAAGAACATGACCAAATTGACTACCTGATCAACCAGATTTACCAATGAAGGGGACAGATTGATCATTTCATCAATTACCGATGGGTCGAAAGTAAGATTGCGATAAGCAACTGGAAGTTGAGGTGGTGAAATAGTCATGTATTCCAGTAATTTTGAGGCTTCGTCCATACGAGGGAAAAGGTGAGTTTGATGACTCCCTCTTCACAAACTACAAGGAAACTTGACTCTACTTTTCTTCTTCCCAAGGGTATTTTGACTAGTTGACGGGAGGTCATCAACATGTTGTTCATAGGATGACGACATGGGTTGGCGAGGGTGTGTATACCATGCTTCTATAGCCTTGGATAGACCAGGGAAATCCTTAAGAATATGGATACCCTTACAAATCCTGCAAGGGTACTTGGGCTTACGAGTTGTTTGGGTGATCTTGGCATCATCAACACTCTCAACACGATCAACAATAACTGGTTTCTTTCCAACACGTCCGGTAGTGGTTGGAATTTTATATCCTTATTTATTTTTATTCTTCTTATTGTTCCTTTTCTTCTTCTTCTTATCCACCGAGTTACTAGCTTTAGAGTTTTCACTCGACGAAGAAGATGAAATGGAAGAAAACCTTGCAAGTGGAGAAGGTGAAGAATATCTTACTGGTGAAGAAGGCAAAGGATCAACATTAGGTTGATGTTCTTGGGGGGAAGTTCTTATGACCGAAACACTTACTGCATTCATAATTACCTGAGTGGAAAAAAACCATACAAGTAATCAATTGTGAGACCTGGAAGGCTCAAAGTAGCGATGTGAGGAGGACCAATTTTGTTATAGGATAAATCGGTAAATGAAGACATGAACTAATATCCCTAGATCCACCTGGATATAGAAAAACACAAGACAGGACATGACGCTTTCCCTAAGTTACAATCATTGAATTTACTACCAAAGAAGGAATGGATGGCATACCTTTAGATATCGCTTCCTTATATCTTTGTTGTCCCTGCTTCGCTCCGGTGCTCTTGTGAGATCAAATCTACAATAACACAAACCAACCAAAGTGAAAGAAAAAATAGTAGATTCAATGAAAACCTAAACATGTGAACAAGGAGTCATGTAATAAAATTCTAATGATTTTATGAGAAAGAAACATGTCACTGTATTATATTAAGTAAAAGTGGAAGAAAGATACAACCATATGCCTTGATGTCGTCAGGTTCCTTCCAACAATTCCTTACTTCCCACACACTTCTTTCTCCAAGTATTCTGAGACCATAGATCTGATAGCTACTCACAATCTATCTTGACAAAGAAAATCTCAAATCCAATATACAAGCTCCAAAAACTCCAAGCTAAAAAACTCAATAACAAGCCAATCTCAAAAGCTAACTTTCTCCATGAGAGCTCCTCTTTTTTTATAAGATGAAGAGGATAAGGTGAGGAGGTTAGGATGAACCCACTAAATCATGAAAGTGAGTAAGATCCAAACCGTTCGGAGGCCACCTCACCATAGAAGCTTCTCCTTCTAGAAGCATCGAGAAGACACTCGTTTTTTCCACGTATAGGAATTTCCGCACCCTTGCTATAGTGCAGCCTATGGAAACTAGGAATTTCCTCACCCTGGATATAGTGTAGCCTGCGGAAACCAGGAATTCTCTCACCCTGGCTATAGTGCAGCCTGTGGAAACCAGGAATTTCCTCACCCTAGCTATAGTGCAGCCTGTGGAAACCAGGAATTTCCTCACCCTGTGTATATAGCAGCCTACAGAAATCCTCCTTAATAGGTTTTTTACAAAGGAAAATACAACTTCTTCTCTCATGGAAAGTTATTCTCCCTTCTTTCTTCAGGAATCCAGGCCACTGACCCCTCTGAAGGCAACAAATAGGTTTACATCATTAACGATCATAGGGATGACGAAAATAATCTGTAACAAAGATCCCCGCAAAGTATGAAGTTAGAACAGAGTGATAGCTGATATAATTTGTTGAGTGTGTGTAGGGAACAAGGAACACATCGGTCAGAAACCTGCCAATAAACAAGGAAATACAGTACAATAATATATCATCACTGAGGTAGGCATTCCCATACTTAGAATACAAATGACTCTAAGCATAAATGCCGACATGTGAAGATCCATGTCAAGTAATACAGGTCATGGCCACCAAACATACACTTTGGATCCATGCCATTGTGACTCAAATCTGAACATAGACACCAAAAATAGATTGTGGATCTATGTGTTAAACACTCAAATTTGAACATAGCCACGAGACATACAATGTGGATCTATGCAGCAGTACAAACTAAATATACTCCAACACAACCTGAATCTGTGAGAAAAGATCCAGAGTCTTCATCTCCACCACTCTATTGTATGGATCTAACCATGCGAATACATGTATTGAAGTCGAACATGGTATAAACCACTTGATTACCAGTCATTAGTGAATACCATTAACAAGTGCAAGAGAAATCACCATTAATGTCAATGACTCCCAAAGTACTCTAGTACAATCCAACGAATGTAAATAAATGAGTTGAGGTCGAACACTCGGCAGAATCTCCTGATCAGGGGTCAATAATGAAAACCCACTGTCAAGAGAAAGGAAACCTTCCATTGAGGAATGCAAGTTCCAAGGTACCAATTAGTCTCTAAGTCTAATTCCTGGATAATGAGTTGAAGTCGACAAGAAAAGACTCGTCACAGGAGGGCCTTAATGTATCCCCCATCAATGACACGAAACGGGTAATAAGATTTGATGTAGATCATAATAACAAGTGATTCGGGACTAACTAAGGGATGGATGACGCAATATAAGGCTTAAGGACTACATAAATGGCCAACGCAATAGAAGGATTTTCGGGTTGAACTTATTTTTTGAACATATTGACGACATGACAATTGTCTTGGAAAAACTGACTCAACAACAGGGATCACAGACCGATTTGTAATATTATAAAGGAGTATGATCAAGAGACAAGCGTATTTTCCAACCTAGACACAAGGCAAGTGAAAGGGTGTCATGTTCAAAAGTGACTCTTGCATAGAATACAGGTTTAGACACATTTCTTTCCCAAAATTTCCCCCACCATTTCTGGCGAGTACCTCTTTATTTTTACGTAAGCTTGAGGAGGATAAAATATGCTTGTAATGTAAGCTCATCCTTCATATGAGTCTCTCAGAGTATGTTTAATGAACCCTAGGAAGGAGTGGTTCGGTCTCATATGGGTCTTTCGATGCTTGTTTAACGAGTCCAAAGATAGAAAACTGGGTTTTTCATGTTTAGAGAGTCTGAAAAACACTTAAAGAGAACTCTCTCAATTCATTTTTCGTAAAGTATTCTGATGAGACCAAAAAAGAGATAAACTATCGCTCAACATACGTGTTTTATAATACTTTAACGAGCGTGAAAAGAACAAGATCGCTCGACAATCTTTTCATGTTTAGAGAGTCTAAAAAGAGCTTAAAGGGAACTCTAGGGGGTTCCTTTTTCATATAACCTTTACGAGCCCAAAAAAGTGATACAATTTTACTCAGTTACATTCTCATCGATTTGCGAGCACGAGAAAGAACAAATACTAAGCTCGATAACTTATTCTCATGTATTTACGAGCATGGGAAAGAACAAAGACTAAGCTTGTGATTGTTTTCATTTTTACGCAAGCTTTAAAGAAAAACAAAACTATGCTTGGGATAGATTTTATTTTTACACAAGCTTAAAAAATAACGAAAAATATGCTTGGACCTGGTTTCATGTTTTTACACAAGCTTGAACCAGAGGAAACTATGCTTGAGGTAGGTGGTTTCATTTTTACACAAGCTTGAACCATAAAAACTATGCTTGCGACTTCCCAATGCATAATCTAGGGATGGTTGGTACTTAGCCCCCAGCTTAAGAAGTCAATGGTTCAACTTCAACATGAAGTCCAGAGGCTGAAAGAATATTTCCTCCCAGCTTCATCTCATCCAACATCATAGGTGGATGAAATGAAGCTTCAAATACTAGACTTGACTCAAACGGAGAGGGGGAAGTTGTTTCATTTTTTAACGACCTTGACACAGCAGAAGAACTATGGTCGCAAATCCAGGTTCAATCCCTAGACCTTTGTTTCATTTTTTAATGAGTTGGACACAGAAACAAGAACTATGCTCATAAGATCTATTTCATTTTTTAACGAGGTTTCCATAGAGACACGAAAACTATCCTCACAACTGCTTTCATTTTTTAAGATGAAGGAAATATTATGATTAATACCAAAGGTTATACCTGATAATTTTCTTGAACTCGACATTGCTTCTCTACCAACAATCTTGTCCAGTACCCTAATGAATTTACAGACACTTCCCACACTTTGCAGTTCTTTCATCTCTCTAGAAGTTATTGACAATTTGGCATAAACTTTATGATCTTCAGGAGAATGGGGTGATGATGAAAATTTTAGACTTCAAACAACTTTATATTTTTCAATTTAAAATCTCATTTGACGACCTTCATCATGATCTGAACTTAGTTTTCTGATAAGAAATTTTTTTCTAGGGAAGGAAAGCATACTTGAGTTGTTTTCTTTAAAAACAGGGACATCGTAAAGAGTTTTAATGATGATTGTATCTTCTCGTGATTATAAAGTGAAACTAGGAAGACTATTTTGAACATAAAGTTTCTTTTACTAGCTTGAGTTTAAATAATTTACAACATTGATGCCTTGAAATGACCTCAACTGTTGTTTTATGATGAGTCTTCTGGTTTCCTTTCAAGAACTAAATGGTGACCCGAACATAAATTTGTTCAGAAAACAAAAAAAAAAAAAAGATATGTACAAAGAGGTGGATCTAGTACCATCAGGTGAAGTATCTTTTGAGGGCTTGGCCATTCGCTAGGAAAGTGTCTGGTTGTCCCTCTAAATTGTGCAAGCGGAAAGAGTTGGGACCTAGTTTTTAAAAAATCACAAACGGTCCCAACCATAGATTCTGGAACTTGGTGTGTTCCCCTTTTCCCTCGTGGGGTTTATCCCATTTGAGAACCAAGTCTCCTACCTCGAATTTTCTATCCAAAGAGGAGTTTGAATCAAACCATATTTTTACAATCTATTGATGATGATCCAACTTCTTCTTTGCTTGTGCTCTCACTTCCTCTAGTTTTAATAAGGCGTTAATTCAACTTTCAAGGGGAGGGCACTCCTCCTCTTGAACTTTCTGCGATAATTGTAGGGATGGAAGCAAAACATGTGGAGGGATAATCACTTCTCTTCCGTAGACAAGAAAGAAAGGGGAATTACCAACAGAGGTTTTTGGTGTCACTCTATCAGCCTAGAGTGCATTAAATAGTGTGTTGTGCCAGTTCTTGTGATTTTTAGAAACTGTCCACTTGATAATCTTGATTAAATTTTTGTTTGTTGATTCCATTGGACCATTTCCTTGGGGGTAGTAGTTGGAAGAATATTTCAATTTAATCCCTTTTTCTAAAGTGAACACATTCATATCCAGGGATGAGAAATAAGATGCATTATCAAAGACTAAACATTCGGGAATGCCAAATCCAGTAATGATATTTGAATTAAGGAAAGATACTACCTGATTCGTGTTTACCACTTTTAAAGGTGCAACTTCGGACCATCTGGTAAAATAATCCGTTGTTGTAATGATATATTTGTGCTGCTGTGAGGAAGAAGGGTTAATTGATCCTATGATGTCAAGACCCCACTATTGAAAATGTGAATCTACAGTAACAGGCTGCAAAGGGAATGTCGCCTTTTTACTCATCCAACAACCTTTTGGCAGATTATGCATTTATGACACAACGCATGAGCGTCTTTAAATAATGTGGGCCAATAGTACCCAACTCTCAACACTTTGTGAGAAGTGGTGTCTCCACCAAAGTGACCACCAACCTCACCTGCATGAAGTTCAGATAGTACTTTCCCTGCTTCATCCTTTTCCAAACAACGCATAAGAACACCGTTGAAATTATTTCGAAACAATACATCATTTATTAACTGGAAAGATGCAGATTTTAGTCTTAGTCCTCTTATGTTTTTAGGATCAAGATGGTGAGGAGAAGATCCATGTGTTAAATAAAATTTGATATCATCATACCAAGAATTAGCAGAAACTTGTGTACAACTGATTTGTTTTCCATTGTGTTGATTTACAGTTAGAGTGTTAATTTGACTTTCATGTTCTTTAACTGAATCAACGACTAGTTTACACAGGCCTTGACCTCTAACAATTTGTGCAAGGGTTATTTCTAGGTCATATTCTTGTAACGACGTCATCCATTTTTCCTGTTTTTCACCCAATTCCTTTTGTACCAACAAGTTTCTCACAGCCGAGTATAGAACGATGACTTTAGTTCTAGATTTCAACAGGTATGACCGAAAGTGTTTCACTACATTAAAAACAATATATGCCTATTGATCCACAACTGGGTAATTTATCTCTGCCCCTTTGAAGGCTGATATCATGAAGGCAATGAGTATTTCATTTCTTTCAACATTATTTTGTGTCAACACAACAACATAAGATCGATCAGATGAAAAAGTGTAAGAGTGAAATCTTGGGAAAAATCAAGACTCATCAAGGAAGGAGCTTCTACTATTGCTTTTCTAATAGAATCAAAATCTTGAATTTCTTGGGGTCCCCAATGATACTGAACATCCTTTTTAATTAAATTCTATAAAGGCCTTACCATTTCTGAGAAACTTGGGACAAATCTTATGACGAAGTTAATTTTTCCTAAAAAGGATTGCACGGATTTTTTGGAAGAGGCAGGGGAGAGTTTAGCAATAGCTTGGGTTCTTTCCAGGTCAATAATCATTCTGTCTTTGGACACTATGAAATCAAGTAGTTTGTCTTTCTCGACCGCAAAGACTGATTTTTTTGGGTTGAGAGATATGTTGTACTTGCGGCATCGTTCTTGGACATCCCTAAGGTGAGACAAGTGATATTTCTTGTTTTTAGAAAAAATGGTAACGTCATCAAGATAGACCACTACTAATTGATTTACGAGACCAGGAAAGGCAATGTACATTGCTCTTTGGAAAGTGGAATCAACATTTATAAGCCAAAAAGGCATCTTCCTGTAGGCATAAGTCCCCCATGGGGTACAAAAAGTGGTCTTGAGTTGATCTGGGGGAGACATGAGGACCTGGTTATATCCCGAAAAACCATCTAACATAGATAGTCTTTCTGAACTAGATACCTACTGAAGGATTTGTTCCATTGGAGGAATGGGATATTTATCTTTATCAGACGCTCGGTTCAAGTTACTAAAGTTGACAAAGATTCAAATTTCACCACTTTTCTTCCTTACAGGAACTAGATTAGACACCCATTATGTGTGTCTCACCGGGAAAATTATCTTTGCATTTAGTAATTTATTCAGTTCTTTCTTAACAGTGGGTTCTAATTTGGGGTGCATCTTTCTTAATTTTTGCTAAAAAGGATGAGTTTGTGGTTTCATGGGGATGACATGTTGTATTATATTAGGGTCAAATGTTTTCAAATCATCATATGTCCAGGCAAAAATGTCTTTGAATTCTTTAAACAATTTTATAAAGGCAGATCGTTCTTGCTCAGAGCATCCCATTCCCAAATTAATATTCTGAGGATTTTCCTTAGTCCCTAAATTTACCATGTCATAAGTCAAAGAAGAAATGTTCATTTTACAATTAACTGACCCTCTAAACTTATCATGCAAGTCATAAAACTTCTCTAGTCTTACAACGGATCTGGGGATAGATTTTACCATATCGGACATCGATTCAAAAGATATAGGATCTGATATTACCGTGAAGTTGTAGAGGTTTTTATCATGAGTGCCTTTGTCGATGACTGCACCTTGGAAGGTGTCCTCCATATGAAAGAATTTGATGATATGTTGGTCATTGTCGAACACTCTCCAATTGGTGATGTTTTCTGGGATCGACGGCCTAAACAACAATTCGATCGAAAATGCATTAGGAGAAAGAACTTCTACGAGAAATAGTTTAGAAGTGGCATTAGCCAATATATCAGCCTCTGAATTACTTAGTCTAGGAATTGAATTTATGTTAAATGCTAGAATATTTTGCATTAAACTCCATACCTCAGTTTGGTAAATTTTCAGATATGGTGACAAACAATGTATGGAGTTTCTTACCTTCCTGACCATGATTTCTGAATCACCAAATACAATTAAATTATGTACGTCCATATCAAGATATTTCCTAAGACCTTGTAAAAGTGATTCGTATTCGGCGGTGTTATTAGTGCACTTGAACTCTAATTGACAGGTAATGAAAGTATTATTACCTGCAGGATCTATGAGTACACATCCTGCACCGACTCCTTTTTTGGATTTGGATCCATCAAAGTACAACGACCAGATCTGAGCTTCATCAACAGTGTTTTGCACACTTGGCAAAGCTGATGACTGAGAATAGGTCATAATTTTTTATTGCTGCCTTGGATTAGTGATGGGGGAACTTTTGATCATGAAGTTACCAAAAAATCTATTCATTCTCTGCATTTCAAATGAATTAGTAGATGCGGTAAAAGGTTTGTTTGCATCATTTAGATCCGTCATGGTGTGCTTGAGATAGCGTTCATGATTTATCCTAATTTTATTGAGCTGGCCATTTTCCGACAACCACAAATGAGACCAGCCCATGGAAAAGTAACCATGTAGCTGTTCAGACCAATCCCTGCTTAAAAAAAAACTATAGACTTCAGGGATGTCAACAAAAATGATGTCAATAATTTGGTGAACCTTAGGATTAAAAGATAACCTAACCAAAACATTCTTAATTTCATCGATTACCTTAACGTTCATCCGATCAAACTGAATTATTTTGAGATTAGAAGGTTGAACTTCTACGTTGATTTTTTGAAAAATAAATAAAGGCATCGCATTTGATGATGCGCCGGAATATACCATGCAATTATGTACATTCCTATTAAAAATTTCAAAAGTTAATAAGAAAGGCGAGACAGTTTTACGAGTGTTCACAGTAGAATTCTATTGATTTTTTGTCACTGTCCCTGAAACAGTGTTATCTACATTTGATACAGTTTTTCAGCTAAATCTCTTTTATCTGGAGGTTCAGATGTTGTTTTAGTTGGGATATTTTTAGTTGTTTTAGAACCAAATTCTGTAGTTTTCTTGCTGCTAGGATTGTTGTTCTTACTGTTTTCTTCTATACTTTGAATCATTTTCTGCAAAATAAGGGGAAATTTGAACAACTCGAAAACACAAATATTAGCCCTTAGTTTTTTCATATCTTCAATTAAATTGTATTCTAAAACAAGGGTTGCTAAACTTTGTTTAATTTCAACTTACTTCGAATGATTTGGAAACAAATTATTACTCAATTCAGAGGAAGGTTTGTTCTGTGTTTTTCTTCTTGTGTTGTAGGGGTGGACAGTTTCAAAATTTGCTTGGAAAATATTGTCAGAGAAGTGACCGAAGATATTGGGAGATGAATCTTCTTCTTCTGGTACTTCTTCCTCATCTACGTCTTCAGAACTTTCAGGAGGGGCAGAAGCAAGATTATCATGTGCTTCTAGAATAGTTTGCAAAGTGTACTGCAAGATTTCGAAATTGAGACCCTCAGTGGTCGGATTTGGCTGATTGGAAGGAAAAGGTTTTTTGAAAGGAGGTTTAAAAATTACTTTTCTTGAGGATGCCTCCTCGACTGATCTCTTCAAGTCCACGACTTGGTTTGATAGTTTTTGGAAATATTTCTGCAAGCTTTCTAAGTCTAAAGTTTCAGGTTGACTTTTGGCTTGGGGAGGCCTAGTAAGGATTTATATTTTCTTTTTAGAGGATGAAGTTGTTTCTGCTTCACTATTGAGATTATATTTTAATCTTAATGTATCCTTTTTTATTTGTCTTGCCTCCTCAAAGGCTTCTAGCAGTGTGTTCTTCTTAGACCTTTTGACCAAAATTGCTATGTAGTTGTGTAGAGATTTGGTGTAATATACAACAATTAGACTTTTAACGAGCATTGAATCTGTGGGGATTCGATTCTTTAATGTAAGAAATATCTGGTTAAAATCTTTTACTTTCTCCTTAGGGTTCATTTTTAGGCTGGAGAGCTCCATAATCAAGACTTCAGGAGATTTATCATCTCTAAACTTCTCTGAGAAACAAGTTTAAAACTTGTCCCAGGAGACAATGGTTTGGGGTTGTTGGGAAAAATACCACGTGGAGGCATTGCCTTCAAATGTATAAGGAAATATTCTACATACTATGTATTCATGCTCTACACTTCGGAGTCTAATGGCCAACATAAACTTCTTTATGTGATATTCAACAGATTGTTTAGAATCTGGATCAAATTTAGGAAACCATTTCTCCGGGTGTTTTGGTAATGGGTGTTGAGGTCCAGGTACAACCACAACATCTTGATCGAGCTAAGGTCTGGCGAGATTTTTTTGCTTTTCCATGGGTGTTGGTGGTGTCAAAGGCTGAGATGATTCAGACGAGGAACTGCCTTCGTTAGATGAATCTCTTCCTGAAGAGGATGGAGATGAACTAGGAGGAGAAGGTGGGATACCAAACCCTCTGGTTCCAAGAATAGGTGTTTCGGTAGGATTGGTAGTATTATCTCCTAGGGCATTTGAGAGTAGACCAGTTCCTTCAAGTTGTTCTTGGATATCCAAGAAATCTAAGGGTTGATTAAGAAGCCTACCAGGTTTTCTGATACGGTCCAAGGCACTATGTGTCCTTATAAGTGACTAACGAACAATATCTTGTACATCGGCCCCTTGAGGATCTGTTGTCACTGGTTCAACATGAAACTCAGGATTATCGTTTGAGGTAGTTGTTGTCTCAAGTGTAACGTTGTTGTCCGAGCGACTATGCATTAGGATAGGGGAGCGAGTGTGTGGCGGAGGAGTCTTGCGACTTCCGCGTGCCATCAATTGAATTCAGGCCCTCCTTCTAGCGCCATTTGTTGATGGGAAAATTTGACAGGCCGTCAACTGGAAGAACAGGTCCGGTCCTAGGTTTTCTAAATAACCCAAGTCGTTTGGTGTAACCTGTTCTGACGGGTTTAATGGCTCCGTTAGCCAATCCAAGGTCCTAAAATAAAGAAAGGAAATAAACTAACTAATGTTAAGACTATAATATATATATATATATATATATATATATATACTCTAATATAATTATTTATAAATGTATTTAAGCAGGGAAAGAAAATATAAAAATATCACTTATGAACAAAATTTACAGGCTGCAAGTTTTAATGGAAACTTGCAAAATCAATGTAAAGATAAAAGCAGATAAAGAAAGCACATTTTTGTATTTTGTTTTTTCTAATTATAAATCTAATAAAACCTAAGTTATGGAACAAAGATGTACAAATGGTCAAATCCAATCTAAAACTTTCTTGTTTCATTAAAACAAAAAATGACAGAAATTAGAAGCAAGTGAAGCTAACCTATTATTAGTTTGTTAAATGTGTTTGTGCCTATGTACAAACAAAAGAGCATCCAGCTGCCTCGCCTGTGAAAGAAATCTGCAGTAGGCTTATACTAAAATTTTCCTGAATAAATTCAAGGAATGTATTGGCAACCAGGATTTAAGAATAGAATAGTGAACACATATAATCCAGTGATCTTATCATTACGAATGATTACAGTCAGAGAAATATTTTATGTAAAACATTCATTATTATCTATCAATTAAACATCAAAGAAAAATCTTGATATTAAAATTGATATGATGATCACAGTCACAACATATGGAACAATAAATCATGAACGACATTTATTGCGTGAATATCATAAAACATAACATGTCATTGATACTAAAGTTGTACAACACATTAATATCCCAAGATAAGAGAACCAAAACATTAATGAAACAACATACACAGTTGTCTAAAGCTGAAATGCTATAAGTTGTTCCACTAAGTTTTGAGAATCATTCATCCATCATTAGTTCCAGGCCAAGATGCCTTCACTTACAAAAAGAAGAGTATTTAAAGTGTTTTGAAATCCTATTTTCCTATCTCCTAGGATAGGATAGGATCTCATAAGATCAAAATATTACAAAAATAGAGGGCTAATAGCCACCCATAACTGAGTTGATTTTTCTCACAAATTAATAAAAGTTTTTACAAGAAAAAAAAAAAATACTAATCATTTGAATGAAAAATCGAACATGTTTCTCCCATATGATCAGTATCTAGATCTACTATATCCTTAAAATGAAACAGGAATAAGTTAGACAATTTCTAATAACTAATTTCTAAAATTTATTATTTAAAATGACTTGGATATAAAATTGAAAGATTCTGTAGCCAAGTCTTATCTTAGCAAACAAAATCTAATTTCAAACCGATTTGATTCAAAAGACAACATGAATGTAATAAGAGGGAAAACCGTTTTACCATTTCAACCAATGACTAAAATTGGATCAGAGTAGCTCAGAATTGATTATGGCATGAACACTGTCTGCATTTTTTATCACTATGTTACCTGTCCTCTTAAGGCATTTATCTTGTCTTTCCGTGTTTTCTCTGAGGTCGAGATTTTATTTTCTCAGTAATTCACTTTGAGCTGTGATTGTTTTAATGCGAGCCTAAAGGATGGGAATATCAGTATAATATCACTCAATCTAATGCAGAAAAATGCCACATTGTACTAAAGGATCGACCTATTGGTGGAGTGCACAGTCAAGTTTGGCTGCATCAGCCTTACATGTCATTTTCCCTTGACCAAACCTAATACCAGTGAACCCACCTTTACCCTCGAGACATGGTGGAATATTAGTAACAAAGTCATACGGTTGAGAAGGATCAGATCTTTCACAATCTGGGTCTTCTAAAACTAGGAAATCTTCAATTTCAGGATCTGAGACCTCATTGACCTCGATCGGGTCGATCGAGCTCAAATGAGGTTTAGTTTGATTCCTCAATTTTCTCGAAATAAGGCGACCAACTCTTTTATTCTGAAACCCTAGAGCCATGTGTTTTTGTTTTATCTGATTGCAATATTTTTTTGGTATCGGGTTTCACAGTGACGTTATGGTCAACATCTAATTCATGCATAGGGGGTTCATTCAACTTGAAACCAACAACCTGTTTCTCATGTGAAGACTGACTAGGCATTTCCTTGTCGCAAGGGTTTCTATTTAGAGAGTCTGGCTCATTATTTGGAATGTCAAACTATTTTCTTATCAGTGGTTCACCTGAAATAGGGGTTTCTATAGGAATGGTTGGAGTAAAACCATTCCTTGTTAAAAATCCATCCCAACATCACCCATGGTTGTCAAATGGTGAATCAACAGAATTTTAATCAAGCTGTGGTGAAAAATACAGGAATCGAGGCTCTGTCTCTTGTACCTTTTAGAAATTTTGTACAAGCTTCTCAACAGATAGAAGGGAAAATTTAATTGAAAACCTATGAAATGCATAAGCAGTTGTATATGATAGACAAAAACTAAACCATAACGACCCTCATAGGTCACAAATTGTTTGAGGATTAACAGGAGACCATGCCACCTAGCTTTAACCAAATAAATAGGGATACCTTTTTCGTAGCAAATTTTCCTAGAGGTCATGAAGAGGCTCCATGGAACTTCTTCAATCTTTGAGTTTTTGAACCATTTCTCACTGGTGGACGGAATCCCTATGGCTTCACTCACAAAATCCTCAGTTACCTCTAACTGGATATCTCCAATTTTCACCCTACACCCATCGAAAGTCTGTGCAAATTCCTTAGCCACACGAAGGTTATAACCTTTGAACATTTTGATGAAGGCATCCCATCCTTGACCTTTTAAATCTTTGATTACATCATCATGATAGAGAAGTGCCTAGAAGCCATTCAGATCTAATTGAAAAACAAGAGCCATTACAAATATGACTGGACTGTGACAAGGGTGACTCAAAACAGTTTTGGGTTTGTATGGTAGGAGCAAATGAAACAAATCTGAATGGATAAAATGGAAACAAATAAAATGAAGCCTTTATGCAATCATAGTATGAACATCGAAGGTTCGGTCTTGATGCTTGACTATTTTTGGTAATGAAAACCTTGCATACAGAGCATGAAAACCTATAACCCATAATGAAAGGCTTAATAATTCACTGTGCCAGCAAGATGGATCAAGTACAGGGTACAAAAGTTGCACATTAATTTCCATGACTAGCACGACCATAGATATTCCAATGGGTTCAAATATATCAAAACGAAATTCTCATACTTCAAATGTAAAACCATCTAAGCATATAGAAATTATATCAATACCCAAAACATTCCAAAGATAAGTCATTCAAGTGTTGGATTTAAATTGGACATAGGCATGATGACCTTTAAAAGAATGCCTTGTATAGGAAAAATAATATGAATCTAAGTTTTCATGTTTGATTCATGCTTTCAGTCATGAATCAAACATGAAAACAAAACGAAAACACAAACTTTAAAGAATTAATGAACATCTTTTATAATCCAGTAATCATCTCAAAATGATAATATTTACAAGATGAGGTGAAGGCAACTACATAAAGTGTAGTTTGGTATTCAAATAATGAAATCGTGTAGGGTTGCCAACATGGGCCCATCAGATTTTTGTGATTGAGGACTACCCTTATGTAGGGATCAGTTTTCTAAGGGATCCTGATATGCCTATGCCCCCTGGAGAGGAGCGTGAAGAGATAGGTAAACACATTTTGAAGTTTTTTTTATTTTTTTTAAATGTTATCTTTTTTATGGTAATGTCAAAGTACTAACTCAATGATATGTCATATATAGATGTGGGACCAGTGCGACCGATTGACTTTACCCGGACCAGTCGTCATCCTCAAGTAGATGTCGGACCAGTAGCAGCAAGAGGACCAATAGCCATAGGAGGACTACTAGCCGGAGAGGCTGAGAGAGTACTACAACGATTAGAGAGGAACCTAGCATCTCTCATTCATGCAGTGTCGATGGAAGAGATAGAGGACCTTCCCCCGACCATGCAACCACATGTTGTAGGGTTACCAAGGACTTGGGTTCAACTATTAAGACATATTGTGAACAATATAGTTCATTATACTAGGGCCAATAGGCCTAGTCCATAGTTAGTACTATACCACATATGTACCGATAGAACCTTTTGTAATCTATTATGTAGTGAGGGCTTGAGCCCAACAATTTATACCAGCTCTATTTGAGGATTTATGGCCCACTTTTGTAATTATGAGATTATTTTTGGACACATTATTAGATATATAGATATTTTTGCCTTATGGATAAACATTTTGTACAAATGTATTTACATGTGCGTGTATGTGTGTGTTTTTACTTTTATGTGTGAGAAATATGCCAATATAATACTTGATTATCCAATGTATCAATCAATATATTACATCTCTTAGGAACATGAATATAAGTAATATAATCTAAATAGAATTCTAAGAGATGTACCCTAAGGAATCGTCGGTGAAGGGTGGGATCGTAGACACGATATAATCCATTTAACTGAGACATGACCAGTTGAGCATCTAGATAAACTTGAAGGTGAGAAATACCATGTGACAAGGCATCATGTAGTAATTCTATTACAACACTGTATTCAACAACATTATTGGTTGCTTCACCCAGATAAATACTTCAAGAAGACAACAAATGACCGAAATGTGTAAATATCACGCAAGTTGCAGAATAAAGCCTCTGAGTGTGTCAGCTAGAACCATCTGTGAACCCAACATAAACCTCGGATTCACTTGACATCTGCCACAGTGAAAAGAAACACAATAAAATACACGTCAATAAAAAAAAAGACAAGACTATATGAATAAAGATATACATTATATACAAGAATTCATGCTCAGGTGACCGACCTAAGCGTAATACTTTTTAAAGTAGAGCCCATTTCTAGGCTTCGATAAAGCGTTACCCTTGAAATAAACTAGTTGATAGGCACCCTTTTATAAAAGCTTCTTAACAATGAACGGTCTGAACCACATGGGTTTGAACTTGCCTGCCCCCAAGGGATATGTATCTTGTTCATAGAATAGGACAAGATCGCCTTCAGAGAAAATCCAAGGGTGGACAGACTGATCATACTGACACTTAACACATTGTTTGTGAGCCTCGTTGGCCAAGGCTATATCTCAACGCTTCTCATCGAGCTGCTTGAGATATAAAAGATTCTCTTCAAGTGGTGTTGTGTCGGGCAATTGTTCCACTACCAACTTAAGAGAAGGGATTTGGCATTCTATGGGAAAGACTGCCTCTAACCCATAAACAATTTGGAAAGAAGAGAAACAGGTAGAAGTATTTATTGAGGTTCAATAAGCCCAAAGTGTTGAGTACAACATCAAATGTCGATTTGACTTGGCCGAATTGATCATTCGCTAAAGAATAGTCTTGAGAGACTTATTAAAAACATCTGCTTGACCATTCTCCTGTGGGTAGTAAGGTGACGAATGTTCCTACTTAAACCCTAGTTTTGATGTTAACACATGCATCATATTGTTCTGGAAGTAACTGCCACGATCTGTGACAATCTCCTTCAGAATACCAAACCTGGCTACAATCTGGTTAAAAATGAAAAGTGCAGTCATTTCCCCATCATTGTTGAATGTCGACATAGATTCGACCTACTTAGTAAAGTAGTCTATTGCTACAATGATATAGTGATGCCCCCTAGCTTAAAATGGGTGGCATGTAGTGAAATCAATCTCCCACTTGGTGAAGGGACCCAAAATAGTAATTGGGAACATGGGATCTGGGTGTGCTCGCATCTTTCGAGAGAAGATATAGCATGGGTGACACTTCTTGACCAACTCTACACAATATTTGATAAATGCGGGCCAAAAGTATCTAGCATGAAGAATATTTTGGGTTGTTTCCAACCCAGACAGGTGACCACCGCATGCTCTCGTGTGACAATCATTTAACACAAGTTATTCCTCTTCGTGAGAGAGACATCGACAGAGAATGCAATCCAATCCTCAATTATATAAAGTATTATCAAGGATAAGATAGTTCCACGCTTGATGGCATATTCGATGATGCTCATCGTGAGAAGCAAAATATGGGCACTTCAAAGTATGAAGATACACAAGTATATATCCATACCAAGGGTCTGAAGATGCAATAAGGAAAAGATCCCCATTAATCAGTGACTCTTTGTGAAAATTATTACCACTCTCAACCAGAAGTTCTAATATTAGTTCAACAAAGACCAAAGACTTTTTAGATTTTTTCGAAAAAAAATCCAAGTCAAATTCTTGCAGGATGATTATCCATCGACTGATTTTCCCATTGATGACCCATCGTGTTAACACATATTGAAAAGGGTTCATGACATCTACGATGATGGTCTTGCGAAGTAAGATGTAATGACAGAATTTTTGGACAGCATGAAAAACTTCCAAAGCAAGTTTATCAACATGTGTGTAGTTGAGTTTCGGTCCTACCAAGCCTTGGATAAGATAGTAGATAACATGTTCTTCAAGTGCATTATACTCTTGGACAAAGACCATGCCAATAGTAGATTCTGCGGTAGCCAAATAAAACAAGAAATACTTGCCATAATCCAGAAAACTAAGTAGAGGGGTAGATGTCAGAGCACATTTCAACGCTTCGAAAAAGCATTCAGCTGCTTCATCCCAACAAAATGGGACCCCTTTTTTCAAGAGACACATGAACCCTTTATTAATGTCAACATAGCTAGCAACAAAACACTGAAGAAATTTGGCTTTCCTCTATATAATTTGAAGCTGGGGGATTGTGCACGGGGGAGGCAATTGAACTTTTGCCTCAACCTTCATAAGATCGACCATGATCCCTTTAGTTGACACGATAAAGCCTAACAAGCGTCCCGATGTCATGCAAAAACTATACTTATTTTGATTCAAAAAAATATGATAGTAGCGACACCTCTCAAAGATAAGTTGTAAATGGGTGGGATGATCGGATATATTACGAGAACATGATGCCAAATCATAAATATACACCTCGACTATGTGTTTGAGCTCATGGAAGGAAAACAACATGGCCCGCTGAAAAGTGGCTCCAACATTCTTACGACCAAAAGACATTTTTATGTACCCGGATGTACCCCAAGGAAAAAAAATGTCATTTTATGTTGGTCCTCGAGCTTGATATGAATCTGGTTGTACCCATAAAAACCATCCATAAAATAAAATACCTCACAACCCGCACATTCATCGACAATGTGGTCAATGAATGGGGTTGGAAAATTATCTTTCAGGCAAGCTTTGTTCAGGTCACAAAATTCCATACATACGTAGTTCGTACCTTGATTTTTATTTACAGGAACATGGTTTGACACCCATTCCATCAATTTCACATGATAGATGAAACCAACCTTGATGAGTTTCTCTACCTCAACCTTTATCGCCGCTACCTTGCAATGACTGATTGGGAGAATCTTCTGTCAAACATGCTTAACATTGGGGTAAGTTTTGATCTCATGTTCAACAATACGTGGGTCAATTCCATGCATCTCCTCATAAGACCAGGAAAAGACATCACAAAAATCTTTAAATAATTCAATGTAGATTTGAATCTCTTTAGGGGGAAAATCTGCTCCGATGAATATGTTTTCCACGACCCCAAGTGTTTTAGAGATGTCGATAGGAATTATTTAATCTATACTTGCCATGTTTCCCTCGACATAGATTCTATACATGGGGAGAGGAGTTAACAAGACAAGGGGCATCTCTATTCATGGTCATAATGAACTCTCCTTCCTCTATTCTCTTCATCTTAGCTAGGAAATACGATCTGTGGTGAAGATCGTCCCAAGGTTTATTTGTCCCAGTCTTTGCTTCCAAAATTGCGTCATCAGAGGGATAGACTAAGTCCAAAGGATCATAAGTGGTGAGAGAGTCTTGAGCCCAAATAGGCTTGAGAACATGATCTAGCTCCTGTGAGGAAGCCAAATCAGGGTTGGTCGAGGCTTGCTAGACAATAATGTATGCAACCTCAACAACGGATAAGGGCATAGACATTCCAGGGTTCCCTACCCCTTCCATAAAATCCGATGGGGAAGATAAAGTCCACGGGTCTTTAAAGTAACTTGTTCTAAAATACACAACTTGAAAGATCGCAGCCTTCAGTTGGTCGGGGAAAACTAAAATAAACTTGACATCATTAATAGGTGGAGGATAATCAAAAGTCCCCATTAAAGATGGAAACAATCCAATACCTAAGTTGATGGTACATGGATGAAGGTTGTCAATCATTGGGACCATGGATGGCCCCGATGAACGGTCAATACAAGAGAAGGATAATTGATCAACGTTTATGATCTAGCCTTCATGAGGAAAAAATAAGACCTAAAAAATGGTGGATACAACCGATTTCATAGAGTAGGTCCAACTTTGCCCTAAAAAAATATTGTATTCGAGATGCGCATCGATTAATTATACTTTGACGCACACAAATTTTCTCTCCGAATTCATGGGGAAGGAGGTAATTATGCCATGTGGTCTAAAATATCAATTGTCAAATGCAGTTAGCAACATGGGTGACGAAAACAACTCAGGTTGGCCAATGGTCTTCCAACATGCCAATGACATCACGCAATTCGATTCACCCTCTTCAACCACTGTACGAAAAATATTCTATGTCAAAGACTTTGTGGCATACACCACTACTATCTGAAAAGAGACGTGGTGAGGAAGACGAGGTTTATAATCTGTAGGGTAAAAAACAATCATTCCTAAGTTAGTAGTATTGGATGCTCCCAAGGAAGACAACAATGCTTTCCTCTATGAGGGGCAACTCTGGAGGACTTCTAGAGTAGACATTGCACAAGGATTTTGTGCCATATCCTCCACGATGTAGTAAGTATGAGCAACCCTTGCATTCAGGTTGTGAGAATCCTTTTTAAATGCACGCTTAGGGATGCGAGTCATAGTTTCTCCCACAGTCTTCTCAATTTTAAGAGGAGGCAGTGGGTTGGAGGATTTTTTTCCCTTCTCAATAGATTCTGGCATTCTTTGATTATGATCCTTGGTCTGTAGATGAGCTTCATATTTCATCATATAAACATTTGCATCTCTGTTGTTAGAATTAGGTGCGGGGGCTCCCTGATTTCCCCCAGGCGGGTTTGTGGATGAGGAATATTGAGCCAATTTTTTCCCTTGTGGAAAAGAGTTGGTTAACATGACAAGTTGTTGCGTCAATATATTTTGGGCTTCCTCAAGACGAGGGCATTGATGAGTCAAGTGGTTTTCCATGAAAATCTTACACAAAAACTTCCCCTTCCTCTTTACTTTTTTTCCCTCACCAACATTATTCATGTCCTTCTTATCCTCCTTACCCTTCTTGTTTTTATATTTCCTCTTTCCCTCGATTTGTTGGTTACCCTTGGGATTCGTTGATCACACACTGTGTACATCCAATGCTTGGGTTACAGGGGTAGCCAAACTAGGAGTTTGGCTAGCCACAATTTCTTGAATCGATAGTTGTTGTAACTAATTAGTCAACTCATCTATGGGTTTGCTCTGTGATGAGCCTACTATGTCATCGACGTGAGGCCCAAACTTCTATTTGGTCTTACTGAAATTCAATTGTGGTTCTTTAGGCAAGATATCATATAGCATACCATATTGAGAATAAATTAACTCCAGTTGTTGGGCTCTCATGATAGCCTCTTCTTCGGCAAAAACCCCGAACATCGCAACATCTTTGGATACACAAGGCACTAAGGAATTTAGGAACCACTCAAGAAAAAATGTGGGAGGGACCTTAAATTTGATCAAACTCTTTCGTTGTCACCATTCTCAAATTTGATCTGAGATATGGACGGATTTTGTTTGTTCAAAGTTGGCCAGCAACTCGGTGTCGTCATTATATCTTACTGGTAACTGGAAATGGTTTAAGAAGACCATATCCAGGTCGTTAAAGTAATCATACTTTGATCTATCAATATTAATATACCATTTCGTTACATCCCCTATAAGAGTGTGTTGAAACAAATGCAACTGAACAAAATCGTCCTTTAACGAGTTGGATGAGAACCATAAATAAAATGTCGTAACATTATCACCAGGATCCTCACTAGGCTTGCCTTTGAACTTAGGGGTGACTGAGGGAAACTTAGTCATCATTGGGGTTCAATGAGTATCATGACATATTGTCTCATTCAATAGTATCGACAAATACAAAAAATCTAGAGTTTCCAGGAAAGGTAGTCTAGGTTGGGGTTGCCCCCGATCAACATCCCTTGCGAAGGAAATGAACCCTACCAGGGATTTCCAAGACCTTGTGAGGAGTAAACCCTAGTCATCGCTCCCTGCGAAGGAATGAAACCTTTCATAGGTTTTGGTTGACCAAAAACAGGGTTTCCCCCTGCCAAGAAAGCATACGATGAGAAAGTGTTTTTTCCAAACTTACCGAACAAATAAAAAGGCATATACCCTACCAAAGTCATATAGGACTGAGGTCCATAACTCCCCCCATTGAACAAACTAAAGTTGGTGTTAGGATCGATTGACTACTAAAAATAACCTCCAAGAGAAGGGGATGGATCAGGGATATGACCCCCACCGTAAGGGATAACGTTCAATGAGGTTGTGGTGCTCATGACAGATCCTTGTAAGGGAGAATTACAACTCTCTTTCCCCAGACTAATAGTATGTAGAGTAGAGTAGATTATGACCGAAATAGATTCAAAACCCGACATCCCATGTGAAAATGGAGTGCCATACATGTTCTCAATAGAGGGAATAGTGGTTAGAGTCTTTGAAAGGATTGTGCCATTGCCCAAAGTAGTGTGTGTCTGGGCAACCATAGTCCTGATGGGTGGAGATGGGGGAGGAGGCACGTCACGTCCTCCTATGGCAGCTGAGATGGGAGTATGAGGACTCCCAACAAAAGTACCACTAGTTGCTTCCATCGCCACTCATCTAATAAACTGACGTTCAGGTGAAGTCAGCTCAAGCGGGTCTATCTGAATAAGAAGCGGTGTCGATAATTCAGTGATCAGAGGGTTTTCAGGCCTAAAGCCTTTAGCTTCAAGGTAAAAAACAATGGACTCTTACGGTGTAGGAAAGTATTCTCTAGGAGTTGGCTCAGTTACAATTTCCTATGGCCCGGTCACTTCAAATGAACCCTCTTGATCTATCATGTGCCTCAGTGGTGGCAGAGGTGGATCGAAAGTAACTGATGTCAGGCCCTGAAGCCCATGTGAATAGAAAATTTGTTGATCTTCCACCTTGTGAAATGATCAACCGACACTCTAAGGTAGAGCTAGCATGAAACACATAACACACACTAAAAATTTCCCAACAGAAAATCAAGCAAACAATTGATTGGCAGGAAGAACAATTACATCAATCAACACTAGAGAAACTTACCGGTGCAAGTGTAACTCGAACATGGAAACACCCTCCGGGTATACTTTGCAAAGCATGATCCAACATCTACACTAGGTACCAAAATATACCCCCGCAGTCACCTGTGTAAGTCCCTAAAATCAAGCAATTAGGTTGTCATCTCGCTGTCAACCACCAGGCGGGTACAGTCAACAATCGAGCTGATAATAATGAGAAGGATAAAAAAATCCTAAGCCTTTCAAGGGTACTAAAGGAAAATGGTTGACAACTGAGGATCTCAAATGGATTCAATCTCCACGAGGCTCCATAGTTAAATGCAATCAACGTAATTTCCAAGAACGACCCTCAATATATGATCCCCACCATGCTCGATTCAGATTTGGAGGGGTTATCTCCTCTACCTTTCCTCACATGACCTCGTGTTTATCCCCTGTGTTAGAGGAGGGTCCCAGTTGACTCTTACGAAAATGGACTCTGACACTCCCTATCACAAACTCTTATGTTTGTTTTAGTGGCCTTCAAGTGTTTCCTCTCCAAACCTATTTCAAGGCCTTAAAGATTAGACTACTTGGTGAACCCTACAAACAAAAGTCTAGTTGATTTTGTTGATTAAGGTTGGTTGTCATTGATGTCAACCCTTGAAGAAAGACCCATAGCACAAAGTTTTGGGTAATGGACCCAATAGTGTTTGATGTAAATATGACTCATTATTGTTTTCTCATGGTTGATAAGAAGTAAATATGGATGAACTTCAAAGTGGTCCCCTTATGGTGAAAGCCCTCACGGGAAGACGCTTTGTGGAGTAAGATAACCCATGCTTAATTATGGAATAATGAGATGAAGGAAAGTGAATTTTTCAGGGAAAATATCCTAGATGGATAGTTCTTGTCATGTCATTTCCGGTGGTATGTGGAATGTCACATAATTCCTCACGGTTAGAGAGTTATGGCCATGAGAAGTTGGAGACCCCAGGTTTGGGTAATGGACCCAAGTTTGTTTG
>SNQJ01S0091016.1:11389-35314 GCA_010110895.2 Picea sitchensis | reverse complement strand
AGTAATAGAGAAATTTAATCCTTTTTAACCATATAATCCAAGTGTTATATCAATGAAGCATTATCATCCAATAACTACAGAGTAAATAAGAAATGAACAAATGAACACACCTACACATACACAGTACACCAGTGTTTTACGTGGAAACCCAAATCGGGAGAAAACCACAGAATGATTTTTCTTACATGTCTTAAAGAATTACATTCATTGGAATAACCAACTTCCTTTGTTTTTCAGCTATAACTGGAAGGAGGCTCCAATCCCCTAGTTTCTCTGGCTACAACCTGAGGGAAGCTCCAACTCCCCAATTCTCTGGCTATAACTAGAAGGAGGCTACAACCCCTTATTTTATCCATCCACAAACAGAAGGTGGCTACAACCACCTGTCATTTCCCCATCTTTCCACCTTGAAGTTGAAGTAGAATGATGGAACCACTGACAATCTGTCACTGTGATATATACCACTGTAAACCTATACCAATAAATCTGAACCATGCATCAACCTATACCTCAACCTGTAATCAACCTATACCATAAACAAGCACATCAACCATGCACCAACCTATACCAAATAACCTGTAATCAACATGTACAATAAACAAGTGCATCCAACCGTGTACCAAGTATGTACCAATCATGTGTCAACTACTCATCAACTATGACTCCTCAATATGTACCAAGATTATCAACTATATACCTCATGTATGTGCTAACTCATCAATTACTTGTCTCAACCATGTACTCAACATGAACCTCAACTAAAATCCCTCAACAATTTCATCATCCAAATCAGATTTGTATCTCTGTAATAGACTTGGTATATATGATCACATTCTTGCAATCCTTCCTTAACTTTAACAACAAGAGACTAACATTTTCATCAAACTTTTCTTTAGTCTCACATGCCTAGTTTTGGATTAGTTAACAACCCTAACTTGAAGTAATCATAAGTTTGTACCTGTAATGTATAAATATATGAAACTGATACACAATGTTCTTCAGTGTGTTTTACGCAATTCCTCCAACTTTCACTACTTGGAACCTCTCAGAAAAGGAGTTATAGAAAAAATGACATACCTTGTTGAATTCTGGATTATTCTAAAGAGCAACCTTGTAGAGCGTGCCCCACACAGAATATTTGTTGAAATGATCTAAAACTATTACATAGCACACTATCGACTGTACCCTAACCAACACATTTGGTTTCACTGAATTTGGATCTTATGAAGAAGTTATGATTTTTTTACCTGAAACACTTGTTTTTGACTAGTTTCAGGACTAGCCACAAACCCTATTTTCCACGGAGTGTAACTCCAAAAATACAACTTCCCACAAGATGAATTTTCTACCACAGATACTTGGATATGTTTTATCAATGGAATAGAAATTTCACGGTCTAAATCATTATAGAAAAAAAGTTATAGCGAAAATGGTGAGATGGCCTGTAAATAACATACCTTAGAAAGCACCGTCAAAAGAATTTACCCTTCCTTGCATTTTGAACTTCTTTTCTTCACCTTCCTTCGGAATTCTGTCTTAGATATCATTGGTTACCTCAGACACCTATATATATTCAATCTGCTCAAGTTTTATTAAAATGAGAGAGCCTTGCCTCTTATTTATACTCTCCAAGTAGCTTCTTTAAAAACATCTTCTAGGTCACTTGGCCCCATTTTCCTTATTTTAAGGTTAACCCACTTCTAATTTCTCCATTAAATTTATTATTGAAATAATTTATTTTGTATTCACTTTGAATTATAATACACTCATTAATTAACTTTATTATTTACCTTTTAAAATCTCTTAAACCACTTTGACTACTTTGATCTTTTGGGACTTCTAGATGACATGTGAGGGTCCTCCAACTTCGTAAGGCCATAACTCTCAAACCGTGAGGATTTATGTGATGTTCCACATACCACCAGAAATGGAATGACATATACTATCCATATAGAATAGTATTATATGAAAATATATCATAACTCATACCATTATCCATCAAACAAACTTGGGTCCATTACCCAAACCTGGGGTCTCCAACTTCTCATGGCCATAAATCTCTAACTGTGAGGAGTTATGTGATGTTCCACATACCACCGGAAATGGAATGACAAGAACTATCCATCTAGGATAGTTTACCTAACAAATTTATTGTCCTTAATATCATTATTCCACACTTAAGCACGAGTTCTCTTATTCCGCAAAGCATCTTCCCGTGAGGGCTTTCACCATAAGGGGACAACTTTGGAGTTCATCCATCTTTACTTCTTTTCAACCATGACATGACAATAATGAGTCATCTTTACATCAAACAATCTTGGGCCCATTACCCAAACCTTTGTGCTGAGAGACTTTCTTCAAGGGTTGACATCAATGAAAACCAACCTTAATCAACATGTTTCGTGTAATATTGCATCAGCTAAAGCATGGAGCAAAGTAGGAATGTACACAAGAGTCATGATCAGTAAAAAATATTTAAAATAAGACTCTACACAGATAATTGTGACCCTTCTTCTAGCACCAAAAATGTTGATGGCCAAAATTGTCCATGTTCAACATTAAGGAAATCACCCAGTAAGGGCCCTAATTAGACCCTTATCCATTTGATGTGGTTATTCCAACTAGTTAAATGGGTCCATTTACCCTTTTCCTAAAATTAATCTAAACTAAATGGTAATCCTAATCTAAACTAGTCCAATACTAAATCTACCCTCTGCATGCTAATTTATGATATTGATTGTTGTTATTAGTAGCCAGAAAGAAAGGAATTACCTTCTTGCAATATGCGTATAAGAGGAAATCCACAGGATTGGCTAAAATGAGGGCTCAACCATGCCAGAAGAAAAGTTGATCCCGTAAAAGGAGAATTTCATAAATGCATTCCTAAATGCAAATGTAATCTAATCTAATATGGAGATAACAAAATAAAATTTAATCTATGTCAGTTGAGAAAATGAATAGTCCTACTCTGAATGAAGAGAAAAATACAAGAGAATGGATCATAATTGAACTTAATGTAAATATGAGCTAACGGGTCATAGAAATAGTTCACATAGCCTGCAACTCTTCAAGAAGATATGCATATATATTTATCTAATAAATAGTTATCATATATTAGTATGCTTATACTTGGATTGAAATCACCATAATTACATTCAAGATAAAATATATTTGTCACATTAAAGAAAAAGTTCTCATAATATGAGAGTAATTAGGATCAAAACAAGTATAAAATTAAGCAGGTAATTAGTTAACATCTCAACACATACAAGTCTACTGAAATACAAAATTCAATCTTAATCTAACTCTGCCCAACCCTGCAAAGATAGATTTACAATATTTTTATATAAGCATGAATTATACAGAGTTGAACAACAATGCTAAATTGACAATTACACTTATATAGAACAAAAAATAAACAAGACTTAATAATATCTTTATTCCATATTCTAAAAATTGAACAATAGTTCCCAAAATGATTACAAAATTAAGATCTTTCTCTGATCTAGTACAACATGTAGCAAAGATTTCCCTCTCTTGCAAAAATGGAATTCCTCCCCCCTACTTTTAAAGTTCTCATCATCCTATTATATATTTTATATCTTTTGGAGTTTGTTTTTCTTCGTGATTTTATTCCTTCAAAATCTACTCCAAATTAAAATATAACTAATATATAAATCTAAATAAAACTTCAACCAAACTAAATCTAATATAAAATTTAAACTAAAAAATAAAAGAAAACAAACAAAAGAAAAATAAACTAAATCTAAAATCAAATTATATTAAAATAACTAAAATAAAGCTAGAATCTAATTAAAGAGTAAACTAAAACTTAAAGTTTAAATCTATACTAGATTAAAATTAAACTAAATTAAAAAAAAACAAAACCTTAGAATAACTAAAAACTAAAATTAACCTAGAGTAAAAACTAAATAAAACAAATTTTATTGCATTGCATAAAGACGAGTGCCTTCTACAGGTTCTGATTTCATAGGAAATGATCACTTCCTTAACCTTGGAACAAAATTTACTTTCCCACTGGAGTATCTGCAAAATCGTGAAAATATCGTGTTTATCTCTTTATTGAAGTTAGAATGGTGAAAATTTTCTTTCTTTCTTCCATGCTTTCCTGCTACTCTATCCACAACCATCCATTCCTATAAACACCTTCGTTCTCGTTCTCTTTTGTGACTTGGTGATTCATTCTCATGCTTTCTGGAAAACGAAATGCGTGCCAATTTGGGATGTCTTTTATGAAATGCGTGCCAATTTGTGATGTATTTTATGCAATCTCTTCTCATTAAATCCTTCAAAGGATTGATGTATCCTTTCAATTCTGATCTCATTCACCTCTGTAATTAAAACAACAAACCATTTATTTAGGTATCAAATCTTAAATTTAATTAAAATGAAAATAAAAAAATCTAATTAAGAATGAAATTAGAACCAAAATAAAAGTAAGTAAAAAAAATAAAAATGATAAATTAAAACTATCGTAAAGTTAAGACTAAATTATAACAAAGAAAATTAAACAAACCAAATAATACTGAAGTAAATAAAAAACAAAATGTAAAAAGTAAAACGACCAAAAGTAATCAAGAAGCTTTATGATTTGATGGGTAAAGAAGTTTATTTTTTATATCTCCATATGGTAAAACTGCTTCTTCCTTTTACATGGTCATCAATGTATTATTGAACATGATATCTTCTTCATAGTGGAAGGTTATTGTCTTGCCCATTATCATTTCCTGAGTGTGGTTATATGGTAACGTCTTCTGGTGGTTTTACTATCTCTGAACAGTTTATTTCTTTCTACAAATTCGTGGAAATCAACTTTTGGAACCTTGTTTTCACGTGAATTGGAACCTTGTTTTCACATGACAGAGTTCTCATTTATGATGATATGGTGGCATGATGGTTTTAATCTTTAGATCCCTTGGACTGCAAACCCGCGATATCTTTAATCTTTAAATGATATATGGCCCAGTATCTCTTCGGAGACGAATATCGTGGGACAATCCAGTTGCAAATCTTTTGTCAAGCTCCTGTAATTCAGGAAACAAAACAAATTAAGAACTAACAGTCTTTTAAAAAGTAGCTGAGTTTGTATATGTAATCAATTAAAATAAATAAAAACAAATCACAATGATACTCATACCTTAGAAAGGAAATCAAACTTCAAACAAAATTAAATGGATAAAGACTGGACATCATTATTTGGCATGGGTGAAATCTTAAGAGAAGGTGAGAAATTATGTACTTGATCATATGAATGCGATAATATCCCTAGCCTTCAATATATGGAAAGTTATATGCTCCATTTTTAGAAGTGGCAGGAAAGATATTATATCAAAGAAATAAAAACCTAAAATAAGAACACGAGGGTCATTAAGGAAAATAAAATAATTGGAAGACAAAGGAAACAATCCATATAAAAATCAAAGAGGGACTCTAATTCTTCTTCTTCAAACGAAGAGGGATTGTATTTTTCCACAACACAGTTTTATCCATTGATAAACATATGTCATTTTTTTTTTTGTCCTATCATATTATTTTTTTAGTTATTTATTTTATTTATTATATTTGATTATACTGTTCCACTAACAGTAACAATTAACAATTCTCCGTGGTGATAGTTAAGCCTACTCTAACAATCAATTGCTCCCTTTTCTCACCTAAGTGTGAAAATGGGGAAAACAAAATGGTGACTCTCATCTCTATTTTTTTGCAAGTCTCCAAACTAGCCTATTTGAGTGTCCAACCCAAGTATTTGGACCTTGATTGCTTCAGAATTCATCCATATTTTTCTTACGTCCACCGTGACATAATCCACGTGGCTTCCTAAAGAACATTCACGAAGAGGTGTGCAATTCATTCTCATCACTACATTTTTCCTCTAAGCATTCTGCACACATCAGCGCAATTGCCACCTTAGTGACCCGCGCAAACCCTATTTTATCCTAGGATGAGGGGTTTTTTCGCCCCAACCTACCAATAGGGATTTAGAGTCTCTTTTCTTTCACTTTGTAAACATGAAGAATCTTACTTTGAGTCCATTCTTGCATGATAAATAACCTAATTTAGAATAATGGGGAGGATAAAAATAACCAAAATTTATTGTGTCTGGCCACATGGATGGCCATTTAAGCATATGAACTCTTAGTTAGATTTGTTCACCAACCACTCTAATATTTTGCGATTATAAGTTTTGTTTTCTACCTCAAAGTATGTTTTTCACCTCGCACTCTCTTGAGTGATCTTGGTGAATCAAAATGGGGTTTATAAAAAATTTCCATCTCCCTTTCAAAACAAACATAGAGAGTAAATTAAAGTGACTAGCAAGTTAAGGGGAAGATGGGGTTGCAGGTAGAGGAAAAGAGGGAGAAGTCAAGGTGGAGGGTAGGGATGAATGGAGAGCGGGTGGGAGAAAGGAGAGGAGGTGAGGAAGAGCCATGGAAGAGAGGGATATATGTGAGATAAATGGAGGTAAGCATGAGAGGGTGTGATGACAGGGGAAATTGGGGAGGAGGTGATAATTAGTGAAGGTTAAATAAAGGAAACGAAATTGGGGAGGAGGTGATAATTAGTGAAGGTTAAATAAAGGAAACGAGGGAAGAGGAAAGGGGGAGGGGTAGAAAGATGAAGTGGGAGGATGAGAGGATCCAAGGGAGTGACAAAGGGGAGAGGGGAATGTTTTGGGATATGGAGGTGAGAGGAGGAAAAAGGATGATGGGTAGGGGAGGTAAAGCATTGAGAATGAAAAAAGGAGGGAAAAATTATGGAACGGTTTGGAGAGAAGGTGATAAGAGATGTAATGTGGATGGAGATGGGAGGAAAATGATGAGGGATGATAAGAGAGGGAGATAGGTGAGACCGAGAGTGGTGAGCATGAGGGGAAAGAGGGGAGGAGGTGAGACAAAGTTAAGGGTAGGTGGGTAGGGGAGGGGAAGTGGTGGGAATAAAAAATAGGTCTATGGATCCAAGGGAGAGGGTGAGGAAATAGAAATGAAGAGATGGAGAGGATGAGAGGAGGTGAGGGTTCAAAATATTTGAAGGGACGTGTGGTGGGCTAGGGAAGGGTGGAAATGAGGTGTCGAGAGGGTGGAGGGGATGAAAAGGGTGGAAATGAGGTGTCGATAGGGTGGAGGGGATGAAAGTTTTGTTTTGAGAAGAGGTGAGTGGAGAGGAAAAAAGGATGGGTATGGATGGAAAAGGGAGAGAAGTGAGAAGACGGGGAGATATGTGAGACAAGGGGAGGGGATGGTGAGAGAGGTAAGGGGGAGGATATGAGAAGATACAAAGGGTGGATGGGTAGGGTAGGGAGATAGGTGATATCAAGAGATAAGTGAGACTAGGAGATGTGGCATGAGGGGGTGGGGTGAGAGGGGTAAAGGGGGAGGATGTGAAAAGAGGAAGACTTAGGCATAAAAGTAAGTGTGGACTCTAGAACTTGTATGTGTTTCTAGAGAGCGTGCATTTTTCTACTTTTCATTTCAATTTTTTCGAGCTGAAGTGAACATATTTGTTGATTAAAACCTTGTGGTTTGGCATATAAATAAATTACAAATATCTATCTTTTTGTAGGTTAATATTTTTTTATATTTTTTTGTCTTAACATATGTCTGAATCTTAAAATAAATAACTATTTTATTTCTACTATAACTTTTTTTTTCCTTATCCATTTTTAAAATAAGTTATAAGGGATGTACTAAAATCTACAAAAATTGTTTTATTTGAGACCGTTGTACTAGCACTAACAAAGGGATTTGTAATTTAAATGACATATTATATATATATATAAATTTTGAAAAAATAGATGTGTCCAAGATAAGTGTGTTTTCTATAATTCTACAATTTTTTTAAGGAAATTTGATTAAGTGAAACATATGCATTATATTTTACAAGAAAAATAACATACTATTGTTATGAAAATTGAAATTTCAAATAGTTGTACAACCACCCTCATTAGCTAGCAACCACCCTCTAGTTTGATTAACTTTTGATGAAAACAAATTTCAAAATACTTAAAAAATAGACTTCTTTCAACTTGATATTATTACAAATAAAATGAAATATGAAATTTATATTTTTTGGTCATTACATTTTCTCTAAGTTAATATATAATTCTTTAACAATTTAAAATTAATTTTCAAAATGAGAGACCCTCAGTAAATACACAATATCATCTACCTAGAGAAAGAACATGATGATTAATCACTTAAATCTACTAATCCAACAATTTCTTACCGGGAAAAAATCTTTAGCCTAAAACATTATTATACATAAAAAAATATTTTTCAATGTAATAACCAATATTTTTTTGTAAACTATATATATTGCACAAAATGGTAGAAGCATCATAAACCAGGGTGATGATATCAATAAAAATATTGTTAGACATTGGACAAAATGGTAGAAGCATCATAAACCAAGGTGATGGTATCAATAAAAAATATTGGTCTTTTAAAAAGTTATTTCCTATTCTCGTGTCTTTTCTTTTATGGACTATATGTGTATACTTATGGATAACAAGTATCTCTATATTTTAATAATGAAAAACATGATCAATATAGAACCATAGATAAACTTGCAACTGTAACTTGGTGCTACCCTTTAGGACCTTGATTGTTTACCTCTAATTTGGTTTCGGGTTTGTCATGGTCTCCTTCCTCTGCATTCTCCTCAATCATGATTGGGTTTGCAAGTCCCCTTCCATTATTGTGTCGATTGGATTTCCCTTCTGGATTTGTATTCCTTGTGTTCTAACTTCCTAGAGTCTGAAATCAGACTTGCAAGGCATAACGACCTAAGATTTTTATATTTTAGTTTTAACTTCTTAGAGTCTGAAATCAGACTTGAAATTAGACTTGCAAGTCATAACGACCTAAGATTTCTGTCTTTTTGTTCTAACTTCCGAGAGTCTGAAATCGGAGTTGCAGGGAATAACGACCAAAGATTTCTACCTTTTTGTCTAATAAGATGGTATTACTATCCATATGATCCATTTTGGCCATGGATTGTGCCTCAGTGGTGCTCTATTCCTCTAAGACCCTTGTAAGAAGTGATTTGAATTTTCAATACATCTCAATAGTTTTTTTTAAACTTCGTGTCTCTAATTCGTAAGAAGCCATAATCCTTAACCCATCGTGTAATCTCCTTTTCTATATATTTTTTGGATTTATCCTGTTCCATTGCTTCACCTACTTGTCAAAGTTCTCAAGCTTCGATTTGGTCTCTAGCGTAAAATGATTATGGTAAAACTATTTTTCCGTGTCAGCTTTTTTCTGCTTTGGTTATGTAAGTTGCCTTCTCAAATTTGTTTGATGTATCTTGGTGAAGGGTTATTTTGCCTTTGTTGATGTTCTTCTTGTCCTGGTGTGATTTCTCTTGGCCGAGGATGCCTTTTCCTTTGGAATCTGACTTCACCTCGAGATCCTTGAGATCATTCTCCTTGTTTTTCATTCTGTAATGCAATGAACCCCGAAGTCAGTTATCAAGGAAGGGGCTGAAATACTTGGCCCAATAGTGTTCTACTAACTCTGAGAATAAAATTTAGGTTCCCCTCAGACATAATGCTGAGGATGAATATACTAAAGGTCCCGACTGAGCAAAGTTTGTGGCCCTGAAGAGATTACCAGTAGGATACCTGGTTCCAGGGTGTGTTATATCCTTCCTCGTGCTAAGCTTCCCACTGAGAGGGATAAAACCAACCATAGAGTTGATGGGAGGATGTGAACCGTGTCTTTCGGGTGTTATCCTATTGAAGTTGTTCTTCAGACTCCGTCCAAGAGTCTTAATTGCCTAGCAGTTGGATTCTTTTCCTTTGTTAGATTTACTATTGATACCATTTGACTCATTGAGTTGCAATTCAATCCCTTTTTCCCATTATGCTTCATGAGGAGGGTATGATTCATGAGGAGGGAGGCTCGATTGTTTAATTAACCCATTATGCTGCATGAGGAGGGTATGCTTCATGAGGAGGGAGGTTCGATTAGTTCGATTGTTTAATTATGGATTCATGTAAGTGAAGAGTGATTTGAGCTAGTGATAGAACCCCCTTTGTACTTCATGTAGTGTCCTTTTTATAGAAATTTTGATTTATAAATTTTTAATTAAGTAAACAATGAACCTATAGTCTTATAAAATACAAATTCCAACTTTATTTAGTTGTTCTCATTTAAAGCTTCAATTAACATGTTAACTTATTGTTGATATTTAAATTATGGTATTTACATCATCGTTACCAAGTTCGAATTTGAATTTGAAGTTTTTTGGATTCCAAAAAAATTTGACATAAATTTGCTATTATACTTTGCCAATTGTTTTAATCCATCATATAAAGTGGAATCGAGGATACAAAGAGTTTCTCTGAATTACCACTCACATAATCCTATCCGTGATCCATCCGGGCAACATGCTGAATGAGGTACACAACCGGGATCAATCCACTTCTCTACTGAGCCGAGAAGGAATCAATTCTTAGATGCTAATGACATAATGCTTGCCTATGCAAAAAGAGATATTCATGCATGGGAAGAGAGAAGTGCAGATCCCTCCCTACTTACCTTCGTTACTTCATCTCTTTCGTGGGAAGAAACACCACAAACCATTTGATCGTTTGTCACCATACGTACCCAAAACCCTAAAGTTATTGACCATCATCGCGGGACAAAAACACCTAGAAGATGATTACATCACAACCCACATGGACCTCATTCCGCTGGTAATGTAACGTTAACAATGCATTTTCTCTTGGTCTCTCAATTCAAATGAACACAAATCACCCATGTTTTCCCACAAAACTTTAAAAAGTTTATCTCTATTACCCTAATGTTCTGCAATTTATTTTTTCCAAAGATAATATATTGGATTATCATTATTTTCTTTCGAACATATGTTAAATTCTAATTAAAAACAATGTCAGTGTATAGAGATTCCCACTAACACAACTATATCATATATTATCTAATTCTAATGTCATGTTAATATGACACATCGAGATTATTTATACACCCGATGATTCAATTCTCGCTTCATGAAGTACATCCATGTCTGGTTTTATTGGATTTAGTTTCCGTTATTATCAATGGCCGCCTTGTTTAGTATTTACTTCAGTACAACAATTTCTTCTTTTGGATCAATTGTTAATATATCTAGTCCTAGAAATGACTCGAAACGCACTGTGAGAATATCTCTTGGCCGAGGACATTGGATGGAAAGCATCCCAAAATAGGTGTTTTGATGGATCGGGGCAGATCGTCCTCGTGGAGTTGCAAAGAATAGCTGCCTCCACCCAACCCGTTGCGCAACAACGTCTTCTCATTTCCTCAAAGGTTTCCAGCTCATAAATGCATTGAAACTTGAAACTTATTCAAGCATGAAGAAATCAGAAAGAGAGAGAATATTACCATATATACTGGGGTCCTTTATGATGTCAAGTAGCTTATAATTTATGTGAATATAAGAAATTTTAAGACCTAGAAGTATGGGCTTCAACGTTTTACTAAGGCTCGACCTTGTGATTAAATGAGATCGAAGCATCATTAAACTCATCAACGCATGCGCTTGGGTTACCGATCAAGTTGCGCCGAGTGACGATAGGAGGAAGACCGATGAGGAGAAATAAGGAGGCACCTTCGTGGTAGTTTGTCAATGGGAATCACGATGGAAAAAGTGTACATTTAGTAATTCAAAAAAGTCAGATATTTTGTCATTCGGAATCACGATGGAAATAGTGTACGTTTAGTAAATAAAAAAAGTCAAGACTTTTCCTTAAAATGTTAAATTTCAATCTCACAATATTTATAATATTATTATTATTTTACTTAATAACATGACATGGGATCACGGCTGGAATTTGACGTCCCACAGGACGTTTTTTTGGTTTTTATACGTATTTGACACTGCTTAATAAAATTTACACGTCATCACTCACTGGCATGAGAATTATCTACCTGTCAGTTTGACGTGTGACCGCCTTCAATGCCCGTCAAAAACTCTAGTGGGTATACGGGCTAGGTAGTAGGGCTAGCCTGCTAGGTAGTAGGGGTCACGACATGGAAGGTTGGATGTTGGTGTTGAACCATTGGCTTGCGGCGTCTTGACTGCTGACAAGTGTCTGCACATCCCCATTGTTGACTCCCACCGTTACTTCCATGCTCAAGTTCTCAAATGCCCCGAGAACGGTGGAATCCGCGTCAAACATCCTCATTTTTCCAATGCCGTATTGTGTGTACATGCCTACCACGTCTTTTGGCGAAGGCAAATTATCACCAATTCTGCCGTAGCAAACTTCAATTGACTGGGCATCTACAAAAGCAAACAACAATTGTTGTGATTTAAAAACTAGAAATATATTTCGAGCATCTAATATATCAGTATCGAATTTAGTTGCGATTTAAGATCAGCTATCAAATTTGATTGCAGCAAAACTACAATGCACATAATGGTATAAACAACATGGCAATAATTCATAATTTTTTTGCAGTTGAAAGCCATGAGAACTGTTTTTGAACAACCCAGACTCAAACTTTCAACTTCGTTGAATTAACTTTGAGAAAGTGTACAGACAACACAATAAATTCTTGTTGCTGTAATTGCACAAGCATGGATTTTATAGTGTAAGGATTGGATAAGAGCATAAATCTTTCTAATCCCGACATCTAAATCGGTACTGCTTTTTCCTTTTTAAATACACAAGCATGAATTTTATACTACAAGGATGAGGATAATTTTTTCTAAACCTGAGATCTAAATCCGTTCTGCATTTTCCCTTTTTGTCGTCGTTTTTTTCTAACATTCCCTTCAGGCTGTAACATTCCATTGACTCTTTCATAGCGTGTGGGATACTTCAAAATTACTAGATCTGTCGATTCTGTTTTTTTCCGATCGCTATAGAAAGTATTATAATTGTTTATTCAGATTACTTATTTGTTTACCACCATATTTTAGATGGTGGATAGCCTAATTAAAGCTCATGAAGTAGATGGCCATAAAGTATGTCATAAAAAAATATTATAAACCCTAATAATGGCACCCGAACAAATGTTCCTGCTCATGTAGACAGTGCATGTGATTGATGATAATCACTTACCATGATGGAAGGTTGGAAGCTCGGTTAACCACCTAGTTATACTTATGCTCTTGCAACTGTGAACAATTATTATCCTATTATGTGAGCTTTTGGATGGACTGGCTCGGACAAGGTTTTAACAAGGGATAAGAACAGGGATGTTGGTACTGGAGTAACAAGGGATAGATATTGGTGATCATGGCAAATCGGCGATACATTGTTACTGGTCAAATAGGGGCTATCTCTGGGCTGGCTGGTTCTGGCAGGCTTTGTATGAAACCAACTTTGATGACATTGATACAAGCGTAATTTATGGTTGTTACGGTATGGATACGCCTCGGATGGTATCTAATATGAAGGAATAAATATTATAGCGATACATTATTATTCTGACACCGATAATCGGGATTCGGGACTGAAACATAGTGACTAGATGATGGGTGTATGGTAGGGTATATTTTGACATTTATGATTTTGGGTAAAACGTGAAGTTACAGTCATGAAAATAATTTAAGCGTCATCAGTTTTTGTCTTGACACGCTGGATAAATTTGAAATTCCAGGCTTGCATGGGATCATATCGGATCTCGAAGTCACATTTACATGGGGTTAAAAATCTCACAATATTTATAATAATAATATTATTTTATTTATAATAATATGGGATTATATCAGATCTCGAAGTCACATTTGCATGGGTTAAAACTATAGATATAGGAGGATGCTCTATTTCAAGGTATCAACCTAGAAAATGAATCATAGTTTTAAGATATTCAAGTTTTTAGATTATTGTTTGAATCAACAAAGAGGCTTTCAATTGGAATAAGTCTTGAAATTAATGCAACCGCAAGAGCCATTTTCCGGAAAATGGAAAAGACTCTAGCTATGGACTAGGGCCCCCAACACACTTCTGCAGTTTCTTGGTATGAGACCAAGTAGTGAGAGCCATGGAAAAATACCCTACTTAGGGCCTTGAGTATAAGACTAGGGTTCTTGGTCTTGAACCAAGCAGCAAGTCCCTAGATGTGTTTAGGGCCCCTAGATGTGTTCCAGGGAATCCTTGCTCAGTGCTTGGATTGATCCTTGGATATGTTCCTTGGTGATTGATATAAGTCCCTAGATGCGTTTAGGGCCCCTCGATGTGTTCGAGGGAATCCTTGCTTAGTGCTTGGATTGATCCTTGGATGTGTTCCTTGGTGGTTGATATAAGTCCCTAGATATGTTCTAGGGCCCCTGGATGTGTTCTAGGGAACCCTTGTGTAATGCATGGGTTGATCCTTGGTCTTGTAACTTGGTGGATAAGATCCTCGATGTGTTCTAGGGCCCCCAGATGTGTTTTATGACAACCTGGTCTTTGATGAGGTAGATTTTCATGTAATACCAAGATGTGCTGATGTGTGATCCTCTTTCTGTCTCCCAGGATGGTCCATGAGACCTAGGATTGCTTATGAAGATAGGCATGACCACATTGTTGATGTACCCTCTTATGCAGTGATGATATAGTTTATAGGTCACTATGAGACTCATGTGGACACATTTTCCCATTCTGGACCCCCCCTTGACTTTGTCCTAACAGGTACCCCCATTGTTATTTTGTTTTCCCTCTTGTTTTATGTGATTGGGCTTTTACTTTATGTGATTGGGGTCTTATTTTATGAGATTGGGGTTTTGTATGTGTTTAGGGTTTTTATAAATTATATTATAATTAATTGACATATTAATTAATATTTATAATAATTAAATGTCAATATTTAATTATAATTCTAATTACCCTAACCCCTCTCTGTAACTATAAATATTACCTTTTCGTATTTCATTTATACTTACACTCACTCTCTCCTTGTTGCGGCTACCTCAGTGACTACTCTCTTTTGATTGATCCGTCATCTCTTCAGGTTATCAATTTCAGATCCGATATTTCCGTTTTGGATGGAAGCTTCAGCTTTAGGGTTTGTTGATGTATGATTGTTGGATCTACTTCTTTTGAGCTTAGAGGTGCCTCCCAATAGCTGTCTGACATGTCCTCTTGCACAGAGGTGTCCTCAAGAGTTGTTGGACATGTCCTCTTGCACAGAGGTGACCTCTTGAGTTGTTGAACTTGTCTTCTTGCAAAAAGTTGACCTTTTAGCTTCTAGATCTATTCTTATGAGTGTCAGTTCTCCCTTTAGGGCCACGGACCTGAGTATAGGTGTTGCAGGCTCCTTTTGGGATCTTTCCTTTTTTGTGTGAGGGATACAGATGCTTCTTCTGGCTATCGCGTGGTTTGTTGAGATCACTGTGGGGGGTTGTTAACTTGCTTTCTAGTTTTCCGAGTTGAGGTTTTTGTTGTTTTCTTGTGGAGGGTTGCTAACTTGTCCATTTTTCATTTATGTGCTATATCACTATTTAGTGAAGTGTTTTTTTGTTAGGGGTATTACTGTTAAGTCTGTGGTTTTAATGGTGTTTCTTTTGGGGGTCTCTATCTATGGAAGAATTGTCCCACAATCCACATTGACAAAGATCAAACACTACAAACTCTACAGGTTTGATCCATGAACCTAAACTAAATTCTGAGCATATTTATTCAGGCTTACATTCACACATGTGATAGGTACATCTATCATTGAATCATGAGATAAGATAAAAGTTTATTTTATACTCAGTAATCTTGTTTGTTTCAGATCAGTGTATATTTCTTCTTCTTTATGTTGATCTAGTAAATAGAAAATTTTTAAAGAATTTTGTTTTTCAATTTTCTCTAATTCTAACAATAAAGTATCAGTTTTTTCAAGTTTTGAGAGAATTCAATCAAGGAATTGATTTTTTTGGTTAATGAAAACACAACTTTTAACTAAATAATATTAGAAAAAAAGCAGGGAAAATAATATACATCATGAGTGGGCTTAATGGTTAAGAACTTGTGTTTTCATGATTATGTAGTACTTCATGACATTCTTTAAAGACTCTTTAAGTGTTAAGTAATTTTTCTATTGGATGCATGTTTTTTCAATGTATGGGATATTCTCTTTTGGTTTTAAATTGTAATGCATGTGTTGGTAATATCAATCTGAACTTTAGAAAGCTATGGTGAGTACATCAATTATAATCAATTATAATGTTGGTAGAATTGTGTAGAAAGATTATTCATCTATGTATTTGTGATAACTCTCTTCAATTTGGATACAATTTAGCTCAACATCCCTCTACCTCAATTTTAGAAACAATGGATTATAGAGAAGATTTGTATAGCTTTGAGAAGGAATGATTTGTCTATCTAATGCAATAGGTCTACCTTGTTTCATATGACTTATAAAAATCACTAGAACAAACACAAGTGTACACTCAAAACAAAACCATCATAAATCCACTGGTTCAACAAGGATAGAAGATTGATGCACTTGAAACAAAGTGCACCATGCTAAGGAACATGATTGTCAACCTTGGCAATGATTCCCAATCCATATCCTTAAATTAGAGAACATCAATAAACTATATTAAAAAAGAACTCAAGGAAGAGTAAATAGTGTATGAACTAAAACAAACAAATTTTGAGCTCTTCAATGTTGGTAAGGAGGAGTCTATAATCATCATGCATTTCACTTTTTTTCCACCTTTTTCATAGTAATTAGAATTTTAGAGTCTTGTTCTATTAGTTTGGATGTAATATTTATAGATAGTCACAAACTTGTATATGTGATTTAGGTGACCCACAAATTTTGTATGAAAACTTTATAACTTTATTTAGTATGCTTTGTTGTTTAACTATACTATGTTCTTAACCATTAGGCCCACTCAAACTGTATGTAAAAACTATTCAACAATTTTTTAGTGTTTTAATTATAAAGGTAATCTAATTCCTTATTAAATTTTGTAAATTTCATATATGTTTGTAAAAATGAATCATTATCATCAACTATATTGATTAGGCAATATGCACACTTGTATAAATTTTGAGAAAGGGTGGAGAAAAAGATCCTGGAACTTGTCAACAGTATATTGTGCTCTTGTACTAGGATTGCCATAATTATTATTGGCCAAGTCATTGGTTCCCATGATTATTACAAACCAGGGTCCTGATACTACCTCATTGGAATTCTCCGTGCCTAACATATTCACAAGGTGCTTTCGATGAAGCTTGAAATTATCCAGCGACTGCTTCAAAGTTAGAACATTCTGGAAGAATTCGAGGACAGATTTTCTAGTGATGAAATGTCTATACCATTCTATATATCTAAATCCTTATTAGTTTATAACATCACATGTACTAAAAAAAGAGTGTGAAGTATTATCATCGTATCCAGAACAACGAAAAGTAAAGATAGCGCCTATCAGAATCCGCGGTCCTTGTTATTCATGATCCAAATATGCGGGTACTATATCAGGGAGGCCTGCTAATCCTGCAGCATACAGTTGGAAAAATTAAACAGAAACATTATTACCAAAGGATAATAATCATACTAGAATTGGAAAAATTATACACGAACATTACTACCGAGCGATAATAATAGTCTAGAATTGTGTTTATTTTACAGAGAACTACAGTGGATCAATAACAAGCACTTATAAAAGAAGCCTACTATCAGTTCCTAAATCGAGCTATGCAAACCCAGCCATGGTATATCTTCATTGGACATTAATATGGAAAGTAAATAGAAGGGAGCAGTAGCAAGTACAAAGTATATCTCTTACTATTTTTCATTTGTAAATCGACTAGTGGGTTTTTTTTTCGATGAAATCTCCCCAATATGCAGTAAACATCATTGCAAGTCCATTTTTATTACCAAGATCTACAGTAGAATCTCCAAATACGTACACGGCCGTCACTAAAGTCTTAAGTTCAAGTTTAACATGACTAAAAGTTTTAAAGAGATTAATTTGAAACCAAACCATAGTGAATGTGAACCAATTAATTGTAAAAAAAAATTTGTCGCAGATGCCTCAAATGGGAGGATTTATAAGAGGATGTATTTGTATAGGAGAAGCCAACTCCAACTAGTGCCTCCGAGAATAACATATTTCTATAAATAAATAAATGTAAATAAATGAAAACAGTCAAAATAAAATATAATAAGAAAAAAATGTAGTCATTTATAAGTGTCTTATACTAGCACAGCCGTTAACTTGTGGCTGGTAAACGTTGAAAGACTTATGGCCGATAAAAAAAAAATTAGCGTTAAAAAAAAAATTGGAGGTAGATAATGAAACTCGCGGACAGTTGAAGAATTTCAAAAGTTAATCATTTAAACGTGGAAATCATATGATGTTACAGTAATTTCTTAATATGATTACGTAAATGTTAAAAAGTAAACAGGTTAACGGATGCATTTATAAATGCAAAGAAGTTATCAACAATAAATGACTCATTGATTTTGGAGGACTACTAAGAATATGTCAGCATCTTCAATGCATAACCATCAGATTAGAATTTAAGATTAAAAGATCATTAATTGTGCCCATCTCCAATAGATATAGACCTTTCGACGTAATAAATATAATCATAATTTTTTATCCTCATTTTAAGTTTTTTTTTTCAAATAAGTTGATGTACTCTATGTATCTTGAAACTGATTTAGTAACCTCCTTCAAAAACGGAAAACAATTAAATACATAAATGAAAATAAAGATTGTTTCTTTACCTTCCCTTTCAATACCAAATCAAAGACTCCTTGTTTCTTTTCAATGTCAAATAGATTTTCGTCCAAGAAAAATGAGAAATTAATAATCTTTGATTTAGATTTATACAAGCTCATGAAAGATTTTTCAAGTAATTCATGTTTAAAAGTGTTTTCTTTATACATAACAAATTATCATTCTCATGTAAAACTATGCCTTTTATTTTCATATTTAATTTTATTTGTAGCTTTTTGAAATTTTGAATATATTAGTTATACACTTAATTTTCCTAAAATTTTGAAAAAATAATTTATTTGAATATTTGTAAAATTTATACTTCCAATTTTTTTCGAATTTTAATTAAAACTTGGTAACCATAGTTTCCATCAGTAACGATATGTCAATTAAGCTGATGTGAGATGGACTTCTCGACGTGGTCACAAGTAATTAGACGCTGCCTTTTATGTATTAAACTGCCGTCCATATCGTCAATACAGCCACTTGGAACTTCGTCCTCACACCGATGTATGGAAATCTGTTTAATTCTGCTAGGACATAGTGTGATTTTGGTATTAAAATTTGGCAAAGTTTGACCTTAGATATGACGTAGGGAAATCTGTTTAATTATGGCAGGAAATAGTGTGATTTTGATATTGAAATTTGACAAAGTTTAATATTAGAAATGAATTCTTTAATTTTATTAACATTACACTTTTATTTTATTGTTGTAATCTTAATAATCAGTTTAAAATTAAAAAAATTATATATATATGAATAGGAAGAACTTAAAATTAAATAAAATAAGAAAACAAGTTTTTTTTACATCATGTTAGGATATAATGTGATTTTGATATTGAAATTTGGTAAAATTTGACATTACAAAAATAATTTTTTAATTTTATTAATATTACACTTTGATTTTGTAACTTGAATAATCTTTTCAAAAAATTTTAAAAATGGAAAATAAAATATTTTTATTTCAATAAAATAAGTTTGAAATTGAAAGAAAATTAAAATAAGTATTTTTCATAGTTGTAGGGGAACTGTTCGTCTAATTTTTAACAACTAGTTTCCAAGTTAAGAGTTCCCAAAGCTTGAGAACTAGTAGGGAAAGTCTTCAATTGGATGGAAAATATTTTGGGGGAGCTTCAAAATCAAGGAAATGGGAGCTTGGGAATGAGTTTCCTATACACAGAGATATAAATTAGAATTATATTAAATTAAAATGTAAATATTTGTATTCATTTATTATAAATACATAATTTATTACAAATATTTTTATTATATTTAATCAAAATATCACTATAAAATAAAGACTAAACTATTCTTAAATATTATTTCAAAAATTGATTAAGTAATAAAACTTAATAGTACTCACTTTATATTTGTGTGGATATGGAATTTTTTTAATGCTTGTATGTTTTCATTCAATCCCAAACTAAACATGAAAGTCTAATAAATCAATACTTTATCCCTGACAAGCATTTGCTCAAGTCTATAGTTGATATCAACCAACCATATCATTGATTTTTCTTGTCATATTCAAAGAGTAGTAATATTTTGTCTTTTCTAATAAAAAAAGAATAATGCTTCAAATTATGTTTGAAGTTTATATATGTAATGTTTAATTTTAAAAAGATGTTAAAATTGTAAAAATATTTTCAATTTTGTTTCTCACCTTCTAATAGAATATTTATGGATATTAAAGTTTGAGTATTGTATTAAATATATTCATATAATTATTAGCACAAATTAATTTAGTAATTTCAATATTGCAAATGTTGCAATAGGAGAAACATTATCCTAGATTGACCTTCAATTTTATTAAAATAAGATTTAAAATGTATCAATATATCTATGCATTGTAATCTAAAGTATTTTTTATATTTATTTAATATATATTATTGTCCCTCCCAATTTCAATTTTTCTCTAAATTTAAAAAAAAAATCTACTAGTTTGAAAACTTCCCAAATTTTACAACATAGACTTTTTTTTACATCAAAATTAAAATTATATAATACAAATTTTATTTTATTAATTTAAAAAAATAAATAATAAAATTTACATCAAAATTTTTCTTATGAAAAAAACAATCATTTCTTTTTATTATAATTTTAATAATCAAAATTTGTAATTTTAATTCTTTCTTAATTTTAATAATCAAAATTTGTAATTTCAATTCATTCTTAATTATTTTTACAAATTTATGAAAAAATCAATTAAAAATAAAATTTCTACACTTCAATTAACTCAATATAATATATATAAAACAAAATCACTTCAATTAACTCAATATAATATATATAAAACAAAATCAATATTTATTTTAACTTTAGATTTATTAAACTTTTAGAGATTAAATTTTTCTACGTGTAAATATAATAAAATAAAATAAAAACTTTATCTATAATTATTCTAATCATAATTTTATTAGGCATCAAAATGAGATAAATTGTTTTAATTGTATTGTTTGAGCATTTGACAGAAGAATTTATGATAATTTTATTTAATATTGAGCATATACGAAAAATAAACAATATTTTTTAAATTTGGTTGTAATTAAAAGAAACAACACATATTTCCCACGCTATCTCGTATTGCATGTGGCTTCTCTCCAAGAACATATGGAAACATATGTGTTTATCACTTAGAAACGGATAATTTTGGATGTGGTATTGCATCTGGCTTCCCTCCAAGCACATATGCACCACCCTGATGCACCACCCGAGTTGTACCGACCCTCAACATTAGAAAGAAATACAAATGTGTATGCCCTTGACAATTTCCAATTGGTGGGGAAAATGGCAGATAAAGAGGTTACCAAATCAATGGCGACATGTTCAAAGATATACAAAGTTAAGTAGGAAATGATTAAATACATTCGACTACTTATGTTAGACGAGCTTGAAAAAAATATAGTAACAAAAGAGTTGATAGACAAGGTGCATGATAACATGAATCGAAGAAGAAGAGTAGTTGAAGTAGCCACTAGAATCTCCACAAACCTCATAGAGAAACACTTACTACAACTAATAAAGTTGCACAACATGATACAATCATTCATGGTGACACTAGAAAAAGATATGATCACCTTTGAGGAAAGCATAGCCATGAACAACACAAATCTGGAACAACTAAATTACAAAAGGATCAGATCCTTACGATCAATTAGAAATAAGGACAACATACATGTTAGGGATAAAAATCCTTGAATGAAGACAAAATAGTGGCTAGAAGATGTCAAAATTTGTTTCTTGTTTTGTCTCTTTCCCAAACAATGTCATTTTTTTCCTTATTGTACACTTGTCACTAGGAAGTAAGAAATGGAACCATTGTTTGTAACCTCCTTTTCAAGAGGAAGGAAAAGAGTGATTACTAAGAATTCTATAAGAAAGAGAGGAGGATCATTTTGAAGGGGATTTTGGTTTTTCAAACATTGTCTATTTCTAAGCTATTTTGGGAACATGGTATCAACTATAATTGGAGAGTTTTACTTAGAGTTTGTATGCACTATTGATGAAACTGGTAATATTGAGAAGCCCCCAGGGCCAATTTTCTGAAGAAGGAATATTTGTGTGTGGATAGATATATGCTATGAATTATTTCGAGTGAAGACAGATATTGTTCACATGGACTATAAGAATGTTTTTTTTTCTTATAGATTAACTCTTATGCACGCTATGTTATTCTGCGGTTTTAGGTGTTTCCTTGAATATCTTTAAGTCTTGAGATTGCTAAATTGTTAACGCATTCATTGATATAATTTATACTATTCTACTTATATATGGTTGCATGTACTTGTTTCTAGTTATGCTCTTCTATTTCAGCTATCTATGTGGGAGTTTGTGCAGAATTTATTTTCATTTACAACTCGTTGTTTACAATAGCATGCTACTAGCTAGGATAGATTAGAGTAGAGTATCAATACATTAGTTTGTTTTCAAAACATAGTCTTTATCTACATATTTTCCTCACCATCCATCCTCATCGATTAACTCGACTGTAATCAGTCAAAAAACCTCAAACACAGTATCAATGGAAGTTGGGCCAAATTTTGGATGGGACTCTTAATTCAAATGATGCATAGTCTAGTTGGGACTGTGTACCGAGGAGTACCCCTTGCTATTGCCGAGCAAATTTAGACTCGTCAACACATCCTTATAAGATCGTTCACAATATTAGTGAAGTGGATTATGAGTTGTAATTTTCTTATTTACAAATTCATAAGGTTTTCCATGTTTCTTACCTAAAAAATAATATGGGATAAACTATCAGAGTATAAATTGAGCTTCTAGAATTAGACAAAGGAAAATTAATTCTTGAAGTGGAAAATTTTATTGATCAACATTTTCTTTCTTCATAAAAGAACCATTATGGAGTACCTAATCAAGTGGAAGAATATGGTTCAAGATAAAGCTGCACAAGAGGATTAGAAATTCATGAAGAAATGACATCATTTATAAGATTTGGGGGGTAATTTTATTAAAACGAGGATCTGGGTTAGGATCTTATCCCTCATTCATTATTATTATATTAGTTTAGTTAGGTTAATCTAGAGTGTATGATACATCATGCCATATTTATCTCCTACTAATAATAAATGAGATCAATTTCAATAAATATCTTGTCTTATGCATTTGATGTAGAAGGTTACCCCTTTGAACAAGCTTGTTATTTTTTGTCTCTCTATCTCATTCTCAAGGTGTAGGTTTATTATTTTTATTTTTATGTTATTTGGGATATTTAAGATATACATATCGCGTGCAAATGATAATAAAATGAGGCATGCAAGAAAATCGACCAATGAAAATAGTTAAAAAGATGGGTGATGATCAATATAATTGATCATAACAAGTTTTATACTTTGGAATGGTTATTTCTAATATTAGATCAATTATTTAATGTGGATTTATTGTCCTAATTGATATGATGAAATGTTACCACTAATTGTAATGATTATTGAGAGGTTACCATTAATTGTAATAATTATTTATTTACATTTTGATTATTATAGATCTTTATGTTGTCCCATTTTGTATGAACAATAGTGTCTTATTCATAATAATAAAATCATATATAATAAAAGCGGTTTCTTATTTCATTAAAGCCTTAGCTATTGTAAGTGGTTTACATATAGATGATTTATACTATTATAATGAGAAAAGATGTAATAAAGTATCATATTTATTTAAATTATACATTACATTAATACAATAATTATATCCAAAATAATTGATTAATATATAAAAAAAAAAAAAAAA